>JARFXV010002340.1:0-260392 GCA_031761425.1 Cosmopolites sordidus | reverse complement strand
TATATAGTATATATATATTTATTATATATATATATATATATATATATATAAATATATTATATATATATATATATATATATATATATATATATATATATATATATATATATATATATATATATATTATAATATATATATATATAGATATATATATATATATATATATATTTATATATATATATATATATATATATATATATATATATAATATATATATATATATATATATATTATATATATATATATATATATATTATATATATATATATATATATATATATATATATATATATTATATATATATATACTATATATATATATATATATAGAAAAATAGATCTGCAAAAAATAAAACTAATAGCACAAAATAACCGCTTCAAAGAAAACGAAATTAGTTACTTAATAAATAAAAAACGGAAACAATTACTAATTCATCAAGTATATCCAAAAATAAAGCAAACAAATGATAAAAAGTACTGTAAAATTTCATATTTCGGTCCAATTTCAGAACAAATAGCTCGCTCTTTGAGGAAACATAATTTTCAAATAGCGTTTAAAACTACCCAGTCAACCAGTAAATTAATTTTTAATGCCAAAGATAAAAACATCAGCAAATACAAAATTTGGAGTTTATATGTTAAGTTACAGCGAGTGCAGTAGCTGCTATGTTGGACAAATTGGCAGAATTTTCAGACCAGATACAAAGAACATAAATCTGCATACATATTAAAGAAACAACACTGTAATTTTGCGAACCATTTCATAGATACCGGACATATATTTCCCGAGATTACAAATTTGAAAATTTTACATACAGCGCCCAAAAGCAAAAAATTAAACATTTTAGAAGCTATTGATCTCCGAAATTCCCACTATTTAAAATATTGTAAAAAATTAACCCCAATAAAATTATACAATTAGGTACATAGAATAGATAAACAGCTGTAAAACCTTAGTTTTAAAGTAGTGTTTGAAATGTAAAATCGTTTTACGATACTATAGTCACACAAATTTTGTTTAAAAATAAAAGTGATTGATAACAAAGTAAAACATTGTTTATTCCTTTTTAAATGAAGAGAGGGAAGAAGAACATCTTTTGGGACTACGAGAGGCTCGGTAACGATATTTGTCTCGCTTGAGTTACGATTTCTTACAAGCCAGTCTGCTCGAATATAATGTGATTTCCTATGACTAATGTCTCACTTACATAAAAAGTAGCAATATTTAGTATACCCTAGTACAGAGATGATTTTTAGATCGCCGCAGATTTTCTGCACTGCAGAAATTCCACTACAGATTTTCTGCACTGCAGAAAATTCTGCACTAATTACAACAGAAACAATATAAAACAATATGAACAGTAATTATGTTTATAACCTACACACAGCTGGAGAACATTGCGTTTTGTCAGTTGACAGGTGTGACAAAAACCCCAAAAACTCCCCCAAACTAAAAATGTGGACCATAAAATATGACATGCCACTGAATCTCTAAAGCAAGAGACGGTAAATCGATCATTTTTATGGTAATTATTTTAATTCAGCAGGTGGAAATACATAGGAATTAGCTGTTTTTGAACCCGAAACAACTTTTTTGTTCCTCACAAAAAATAAACTGATTTTGGTTTTCTACTGTAATATATAATAACATTCTGCCAATATGTATAATGTAATATTTTTTATTTCATTAAGTTGGAAGATTAATAGTGAAAAAATAGAAAAATCTGTGGCGGAAATCATTCTACCAGAAGAGACTGTGTCATTTTTCTAAAAAACTAGACGGTGAATAATTTTCAAATTTTGAGCATAGTTCAATTACATATCATAGTAAAATTATGATATATATAATGTTTGCAGTTTGCAAAATCGTCGATTAGAAAGCACTATCAATCTAATTGGTTCGGTTGAAGATAAAAGAAAAGCAATAGATAGTCGTAGTGGTCGTTTGCAAGAACATATCGGCTTAGTACGTGAAAGTGTTGCTGAAGGGCCATAAAGTTCCATTAGTCAACTATTTGTACTCAGTGAATCCACAACATGGCGTATTTTACGAAAGGATTTAGCTCTTCAGGCATATAAGTTTTAAATAACACAGGAACTGAAGCTAATGGATCATTCAAAACGTCGTGCATTTGTCAATTGGATCAAAGAACAAACATATGATTCTTCTCAAAAATAATTTTTTTATTTTGAAGATGCTGGTTATGTTAATAAACAAAATTGCCGCATGTGGATTGAAGAAAATCCCCAACTGTTTCATGAGAAAACTTTACATTCTAAACGAGTTACTGTTTGATGTGCATTATGGCCAGGAAATGTAATTGGGCCGTATTTCTTTCAGAATGCTACTGGTGAAGCTGTAAATGTGAATGGTGTTTGATATCGTGAAATGATAACTGGATTTTTGGAGGCTGAATTGAATAATATTGATCTGCAGGATATGTGTTTTCGACAGGATATTCTGCTAAGACGCGTGTGGAGCTACAAGAGGTCGTCGTTTAACATACATTATCTTCCCTGTTTAATATATATTTAGTGCTTCAGGCCCATGGCTTAGTTTACAATGTTTCACATTGTTCGAGAAAGGTCTTGATAATTTTGTTTCATCAAATCAATTAGCTTTTTGAATACGTGGTTTAAAATTTGACAGTTCAATTCATACATACATTTATTTGCATCATGCATGCATTATCTAACAGATAATCATTATACCGTAGTTCAGACATTTTGGAAAAACATATTGGATTGAAATATTTCAAGTAAGTCCCGTATCTAAGCACTTCTTTAATTTCTTCCATATTTCGCAATTTTTTTTTTATAAACTAGGATATGTTGTCCTGTGCAAAACTTTGAAATAACCTTGAAATTCTGGCGAGCTCTATTTTTTAATACTAAATAGGTTTTACTCTTTATAATAGCTAAAGCACAAAGTCCTGTGTCATTTTTTCTAGCTGGCAACGATACTTGACTCGAATTATACCTAGTAATTGTGCCGCAGCCGGTAATATTCCTTTGTTGAAAAAAACCTTCAATACGTTTTGGTACAATGAACATGGAGAAGTAATTTTGTATATTAAACTAAAATGTAGGATAAAAAAGAAACAAACTTTTATAATATCCAAACAGATTTAGCATTTGAAAAAATTCCAATAATACAACTTTAAATGATATTCTCCGCCTAAAAGTTACACAAAAATTAAAAAACTATTTCTCATTTTAAAGAAGTTTATCTAAATTAAATATCAAAAACTTCTTCTAATAAGAATCAAATTTATTTCAAAGTTTAGATTAGTTTAAAAAGGTAGGAAAAGTTTGAAAGTACAAAGTCAGAAATAAAATGTTGAAGATAAATAAGAAGTAAACTTTAATCAATTACATTTAAATTTATAATTTTGCTTTTTTCCTTTTTTCCTGCCAGAAAGAGCAGTGCCAAATTGTATTACGTCAAAACGTAACTTACATTGGGGATTTTTTTATTTGTAATGAAATTTCGCATACTATAATTGTAATAAATAAGAAACTTTGAAAATATGCAAGGAAATAGAATATTTGTTAATTTCATAAACCTGGGTAAAAAATATTAAATTATATTAAATATTAACTTAATAAAAATATGAGACACATTATAAGCAACGCAACGGCAGAGGAGTGCTGATTCATAAATGCATAAATTATTGTTTATCTTTTTATATTCCGTAGAATCGGGATTTGTATCGATTGGTGACCTGCAGTGGAAAAACAGGTATTGATAGAAATAAGACAACGTAACAAAGACAAACAGAGGTTGCGTGAACTAAGAGCGTGCACTAAGAAGGATGAGTAAGGTTGCAGTAGAAGTAATTAGCGGTATTGTCGAAATGAGAAAAATATTTGGCAACCCACAAACCGAAGAAATAAACATCATATCAATCTGTAAAGCAACAAAAAAGGTAACAGAGCACCTGGTAGATTATCAATGGAATATGGAGAAAAATATGTTGAAAGTTATTATGAAGGAAGTAAAGGGAATAAAGAAGAAAATGTGAGAGTTTAGAAAAGAGAAAAACGCTGCCACCTTTGCGGTTGCATCGCCATCTATCGAAAAAATTTACTCGTATATCAATGCATAAATTAAATTTATGATTTCGATAGTAATCACAGATATAGATATATTAAGATATAATATGTAGATTTATAAATCTGAACTCATCTAATAATATCGCATTTTTCTAAGTCTAATATATAAAGCAATCTTTATCACATAAAGACAAAAAATAAATTTTAAGTACAATCAAGTAAGAGGACATTTTTTTTGTGTAATTTTGTAAGAGGACTGTGTGCTATCAGAAAACGAAATTAAATTTAAGGAAAGTTTTCTCAATTAATATCTATACATATATAAACATATATCTTATTATCTATGGGATATAATGTTCCTCAATTTATTTCCACCTTAATACTTGCTAACTATGGAGGATATGTAGTAGCCAAAAAGCTAAAAATAAGTACCAAACCAAACCGAAACAAATTGGGATGGACTACCAAGCTAGGTTCTAAGGTTCTAAATAAGTAGAATTACAATCTTTGGACAGATGATTCACACTGTAACACAATCTGATTCAATAGTAGAGTATTCGTGTGACGGTTATTGATTAGTGACATTGTTGACTATATAATGATACATGCATGTTAGTTATCTAATGGGTGCTCTCTTGGTAATATAAGCATAGCTTTACAGACCCTTAAGGTCCTTGGCTTGGTTTACAATCTCCCCCAAACAGTTAATTATCATTAACTTTTAATCAGAAAGTCTGTCAAATGACCTCCACTGTTCTGCTGACAAAATATTAATCCATCTCACAATCACAGAGTTGAGTTCTGAATTTATATATCAATGCATGTTGTCAAATCGCAGTCCCATGCCGACCAATTTCTTTTAGCGAAATTTATGATGTGAATATATGACAAATGCTGGATACTTAGCCGAGTTTACCAACTTATATGCTTACCTAGTTTGAAATTTATACACATGATAGATTAGGAAAGCTTCTCGAAATATATCCTACTCGACAGTAAATTAATTTTCTTGGATTCTGGATGACACCTGCATTAACCGCAATTATGTTTTCTATTATTCCAGAAGGATAATCGTGAACACGAATTACTTGATCCGTAAACGATCCAGTTTATACGATAAACGATCCGTTAGTTTTTTCGAAAACAGAACTGAGTCCAAGAAAATTTTATTTACTATCGCTATACATTTATCTCAATATATTGGAATAGATGATTACACGGAGATTTTTCGTTAAAAATTTCCCGCTCAGATCATTTTTCTGCCGCTATGCAAAGAAAAATTTCATTAAAACTTAAGAACCAGGGATATAAGATAAACAAAGAATAAAGTTCCTGTGCTTCCTAAGAAGGTTCTTGGGAAAATTTTCCTCGTTTTCTATTTGCTGATCAACTTAACGTAGCAAGGTTAACAATCAATATATATATATATATATATATATATATATATATATATATATATATATATATATATATATATATATATTTGGCAAAGCGGCGAGAAAAAGAAGACATAAACTCGAACTTTTTGCGCAGCAAATGACGAGCAAACTTAATTGTGGAACTTGTAATATCTCAAAGAGCTGTGTACATTATTAATGTACAAAATTTTTACCAATATAATTCTTAAAACAACACTGAATGTGCTCTCAAAGATATTGTTGATAATTTAAAGGTAAAACAAAATAACAGACAGCTCTTCTATGTGGAGTTTAGAACAAGAATTATATCTTATACCTAACTACAATTAACAGATTAACAGACTCGTACAACTTGCAGCTGCAACTTACAAGTTGCTCAGTCTGTTCAAACGAAAAATTGACTGATATGAAATAAACTTTAAAACTTTAATATATATTTAGCTTTCATTATTTTGTATTCAAATGAAGCTCGTTTTGAATTAAGGCAATGCTATAAGTGTCACATAAAGTATTTTGATGTATTTCTAAGTTAAGGATAAATCAGGCGAATACAGAGATATGTATTGACCTATTATGAGTATGAATTAAAATTTTTTTATGCAGCCTGGATACATTTGAAAAATTAATATGCAGAAATAAAATTATGTTCTAATTAAAATATGAGAATAACATTTTTTTAAATTACCTATATACATATTTTTTTGTTTCAGGTAAGACTTATTTCCTCTCGATTTCAAAGGATTTTGAAATATTATATTTAATGACACAAATATCATTTAAGGTAAGTATACCTTTGAATATATCCATTAAAAAAGTTTCATTAGCCAGATAATGAAATATTCTCATAACATGACTGATTTATTATTAAATTAAGAATACTTGTACCCTTTGTACATGATAAGCTAACTCCAACTTGTCGTGCTATACTTTGAGTACTTCTGTAAAAAACTTCGACAAATATGCCAAGCTGGCAGAGGTCTTTCTGGGTCTCGTTACTCGTAAATAAGCCTAGCCCCTCCAAAATTTTGGAGAGCGCCGCAAATACAAAGCATATTGTGATATTCGCGTAGAGAATATATTTTCGATTTCAAATTGAACATAAATACCAGCAGTAACATACACTGAAATAATTCTTGTCGTTATTTATAAATAACATTATTTGCGACTTTGCCGTATCGATTTTGGCAGCTATAACACGTGATTTTTATTTTTTTTTAATTGTTTTAACAATGTTTATAAGTTTACTCATTAATTAATATTCAATTAATATTTGCCGAATGTGGTTTTACATATATTTCCCAATTCAAATTTTAATTCTATATCTAATAAATTATATTTCTAATCATAGCTTTTCGATTGGTGACTCGATAACTTTGCAATTGTTTTTCTCCAGAACCCTTGCAGTTTGACCATTGCTATAAGGATTTTTTTCTTTAAAATGATGTAAAGAATCGTTGTTTAAATTTACGAGTACACAATCTTAAGTTTAAAAATCCACGGAGAAATATATTTACAAGAATGGTATGGTGTATGGTGTTTTTAAAACGACTGTTACGCGCGGCAGTGTCGAGCGAATGCTTTCAGGATAGGTGATATCTGCTCGTTCCGGGATGCCATCTCAGTATCTATGGAGCCGTGGTCTGTGGCACATCGCGTTTTTATTTACAACACTTTTATTGAAACTGGTCGTTCCGTTGTGCTCACACAGTGACGATTTCCAAATCATTTTAACGTTGATCGGCATAGTTGCGTCAAAACGCGAAACCATTATAAAGTGGGTGAACAAATTTCAAACAACAGTATTGTTGAAACCTGGGACTACACGGGAAAAAATCGAACAGTTCGAACCGCGGAAAACATTGAAAGGGTGCGACAAGCGGTGGAAAGAGCCCTCGCCGTTCAGCAGTACGTCACGCTCGCGCTCTTGGAATATGAGACGGGTCAGTTCGTAGAATCTTATACTTAAACCTTCATTTCCATCCGTATACAATTATGGTTGTCCAAAAATTGCAACCAAATGACTTTATGAGACGGCGTAGGTTCGCAAAAACGATGTTGGAATTGCTTGACGACAACATCGTTTTGTTCATGAGTGACGCGGTCTATTTTCATTTATGGGGGACGGTAAACAAATAGAACTTTTATTACTGGACACCCGAAAACCCCCGAGAACTACATAATCAACCACTTCACTCCGAGAGAGTAACTGTTTGGTGTGCTGTATCTCGAGCTTGCATTATTAGACCGTATTTTTTTCGTGAAAACGGACGAACAGTGTCTGTTAATACAGATCGCTATAGCGCCATGTTGCGTGATTATTTTGTGACAGAACTAAGGACGACGCATTAATCTCAATACACTTTGATTCCAACAAGATGGAGCGACTTGTCATACGTCAAGAGTCAACAGGCCTTTTTAAGGGAACATTTCCCTGGGCGCCATATTTCGTTGCGTGGGAATGGGGAATGGCCACCTTCGTCCCCAGACTTTTCAGCTTGTTGCAGCCCTTTTATGGGGTTACTTAAAATCCAAAGCTTACATAGACAAACCGCGAACTCTTGAAGCTCTTTCCGAAATTATAAGGTGCGAACTTGAAAGGATTCCTTGTGCCATGCTCGAAAGGAGTATGGACGATTTTGCTACCCGTCTACAAGAATGCCTCAACAAAAATGGATACCACCTAACTGATATGATTTTTCACATCTGACTGTATTATGTATACTTTAATGGCAATATTCAATTATATTATATAATAAATTAATAATAAATTTTTTAAAAATAACAGTGTGTCAATTTTTTCAACAACACCATACCCCTCTGCCAGACCCTATATTTTCCTGCTCTATATTATTAACACATACATGAATATATTTAGTTTGACTCAATATAACAACATGCTGCATATTAATGTGTGAATGAATTAAAATTACTTAAATTAATTTAATTGCTGTCTTTGGTAGGTTTAAATTCAATATTGTTCCCGATTCTAAAGAATACAACTACAAAAATTTAAGTATTTCAATACACAATCGCAATCACACAGTAAATCTCAACTATATATATATATATATATATATATATATATATATATATATATATATATATATATATATATATATATATATATATATATATATATATATATATATATATATATATATATATATTTTTTTTTTTTTTTTTTTTTTTTTTTGGTAGTATGTCACTGTCATTAAAGACTAATGGTCAATGTAAGTATTATTGACATACACAAAAAATATATTTATTTCTTATCTTTTCAGAATTTATAGATATTAATATAATTAATTTTTAGGTTCGTTTTGAAAACGGGAGGAGAATGCTTCCCGAAAATGTTTAAGAACATTTTTATATTTTTAAAATTGCGTTCGTTAGGCAAATTTATTGATTCTTTATTTACATAAGAACAGATATTTTTGATATTTTTTGTGTTTTAGATCGTGGCGAAAAACCCAAATAAAGAAAAAAAATATGTTGCATCATTTCCATAAATGGAAAAGGAAATTTATGTAGCATTCTATATTAAACAGTTATTTAGGATTAGGATTACGCTGACGAAATGAGAAAAATTTTTCAATTTCAACTTTGTCATATGTACATACTTTCCTTAATATTTTCTCACTTGAAATTTCCGCCACTCTATTTCATCTACCACATATTTTGCCGTAGTATATTTATTTTATTCTGTTTTATCGTAACCGCAACACATTCCGAGTTGATTCTCGTAAGCTTGCGTACGTGGAATATTCGAGGGTACATATTTTCGTGCGAGGCCCGCAAATGGGCCGTTTGCATGCATAGCAGAAAAGCGGAACGCCGATAATTATGGAGAACAGGATAAAGTTCTGTTTGGTATCGGACTTAGGCCCAATATCTGGCAAATGTATAAAAAGAAATTCCGAACGGATGAAAGAAACTTCCATGCTGGATTCCTTCACGACTATATACTTGAGATATTAGAAAAAAATATAAGGTCAATATTATAGAAATCACTTATTTCATTGTAGAAATATTGAAATAATCAAAAAATTTCTTAGCCTAACAATAATAATAATATTTTGCATATTTTTGAATATCTTGAAATTCGACACCCTAAGCTATATCTTTAGGTGCTGTGATCACAAATTTCCCAATTTTTCAGTTCAATTTAAGTTAGTTGCCTAAGCATAGGTTCAACATATCAATTAAAATATTTTGATATCTATCTTTTAAAAAACTATTTTACTTTAAGCTATTTAATATTATGTTCTAATTTTCAAAAACTATTTTTTTGAATGGATACCATGAATTAAATTTTGTGCAGATACTTCAGTCACCATTTCATCTAACCAAATCGCTAATTTCCTACAAGAGACTTTTTCTTCAGCAACAAATGTTCTGCTGTAAAAGAATTAGAATAGATGATCAACTTACATCAAGCCAGCTCTGAGCAAAAATATAAAATGCCATTCTTGCCATATTGTTAAAATTAATAGCCCCTTTGTAGATAAAAAAATTAATAAGAAATTCTAAGCACTTACAGTTTGACTGTATAGTTATAGTAACTCCATTTCAAAATGTATGAAGGTGAATCACTATATTCAGTCATATACAACAAAAATTATTTTACTTGGAACTTAGCCAGCTCTATTCAAAGAAAAAAAATCAACATACACAAAAGTAAGTACATCAAACAGTTTTGCATATCATGTATACTTTAAACTTGCTAATTATCCCCAGAAATGCGATTGATATCCTGTATAAGGCTACAGTCCAATCCAAGGTACTAGGTATTAGATATAGAATCCAAGACATATATGCCTAAAAAATCAACTAACAACACTCCGTTTAAGTTCATGTACATATTTCAGGTGATATCTTTTGAATGGCTCGCCGAATGTAAATCTAAACTGCGCAATTCTCGTTGGTTTATTAGCTATCGTCGTACACACAAAGTCAACTGATGTTGGGAGAATTTTTTTAAGCAAAGTAAATCAAAATTGGATAAACAAATTCGTATTTTGCATTTTATTAAGTCGGTTGATAATGCGCCTTGAATCAAAAAGCATTGAAACAAAAACAGAATCATCAGTCTTCCACTCTGAAGGTGCTGTATCTACCGCCATGAAATTATAATATGTTCTTAAACTGAACTAGTTTTTTTATTCCTTTTCGGTCACTATTACCGCAATTTATAAAAAAATGCAGCCAAACATGTAATTCAAATTTTTTAACAATTTAAAAAGTTTGAATTGCACATTAGAAATTGTTATATTGTTTTATCTCACAAACGAAAATTTATCAACTTTCGCACCAAAATTAAATTCAAAGTATTCTACTGTCTCAAACAAGGTCTTTGAAAATTGAAGGAACAATAAACCAATTTTTAAAGAAAATTTGTATGCATTACAAGCCTTAATGCAAGACTCGCATTACATTTTTGTTAGATAGAAATAATAAATTTGATTTGGAAATATATCGACAAATTCTCCAAATTCAACGAACATTACTTTATATCTCATCACTAAAAATGTATGTATGCTAAGCGCTAGTTAATGCTCTGCATACAAACGCTCCCATATTAAAGATACATACATTCGAAATGGATTTTTCTTTGCTCGAAAATCTTCTTTGTGGTCTAAATGGAGCGGTGGGAATCTAATGCGACACTAGTGAACATTTCACGTACGCAAAGAGACAGATTTGCAACTGCTAGTTGAATCAGATCAGAATGTACTCAAACAAACCAATAAAAGCAAAAAAAGATAAAATAAATTATTGAAAAATGTTTTTGTTTATTGAGAATTATCGGCAGAGGTGGATGTGCCACTTCACCTTGTTTTGCTTGGAGAGATTTATGTATATTTACTTGATTATAATAAAACCTTGGAGCGTATTACGGAAATAAATATTAAATATAATAAAATAAAACAAAACAAACAGAAATTACGAAGTAAAATATAAATTCTAGAAAAATATATCTTAACCCTCAAGAGAAGCACTTCTGTGCTTCCCGATTCAGGAGCACGTATGTCTTTGATAATTACTATCTTCTGATTAAATTATTCAATTTAATTTTTTTTTTTTAATTTAAACCTCAATTAGTATAGAAAAAGACTTTAGCTATAGAATGTTCCAAAAAATAATAGTATTACTAATACCGTCGAAAAAATCAGCAAAAATTAAATAAAAAAGTTAAAATGAAGTGTTCTATTAAAATTATCATATCTAAGGGAAATTAATAGATAAAAATTTCTTCCAATGGCATTTAAACGGGGACTTAATCTACTTTCAGATACTTATTACATAATTTAGTTTTATTTTTTTAATTTTTTTTTGTAATTTCTAAGTCTATTAAAACTAATCAATAAGACTAACCATTAATTTTTCTTTAACAAATCTTAATCTAAACACTTATCGACTAAAGTTAATCCATTGATGTCCTTTATATTGTTCTAATGATTATGTTACTCCATTCGTGCACTATACTCTGCTTTTGCATACAACGTAGTGTGTTGAGGTCACGAGGTTTAGTTCTCTTCAGTCTTCGGACATGATTTTGGTTATCCCCGGATAACCAAAATTATGTCCGTCAAAATCAAAGCTTCTGCATTAACATGAAGGTGTAGCCTGGTGCTTGCCTTCAAACCTTCTGATTTCCTCCTTGACCGTTGGAATTCCAAGATCTCGACGAAGTATATTTCGCAACACTGGTTTTAGGATTTGATTATAAATCAGTATCTTATTATTTATGGTCATCTTGGTATTTCTTCCTATAAACGAATAGTATTTTCTACATTTGTGATCAAGCTCAGCTTTTTTCGTTTTTAGATGCTCTTTCCACCTTAGTTTGACATCAAGAGTCAGGCCGAGGTATATGGCAATTAACACATACGGAGTGGTTGTACCATTTATATGTAGATGAAGCTGCTCTGCTATTTTCTTGTTGGTGAAGTTAACATGTATAGATTTCAGTTCATTGAGCTTCATTTTCCGCTTTTTGGTCCAATTTACAATTTTATCGCTTGCTGACTGTAGTTTTCTAGTTGAGGTTTCTATGTTGTGGACTACCGTTAGTAGAACAGTATCGTCAGCAAATGTAGCTATTGCAGTATCTTTCACAGCTGGTAGATCGCTAGTATATAATAGATAAAGGACGGGCCCAAGTACGCTTCCTTGAGGAACTCCCGCTCTTATTTCTTTCACGTCAGAGTATTCGTCTTCTTGCTGTATTCGGAAAAGTCTGTCCGATATATATGATGTCAGTATCTCTACATATTCTTTAAGCAGCATTTTATTTAACTTGTAAATTAGGCCTTCGTGCCACACTTTATCAAAGGCCTGAGCCACGTCTAAGTGACTCAGGCCACGTATATACTGACCGCTTCCTCTTTGATTTTTTTTTAATTCCCTGCTAAGTATTTGGGTTATGTGATTGAAATGTTTTTGTCAGCTGGATCTCTCGACTGCTGCCACTTACTTCTGGCTTTTCTAGACAATTTCTCTGATTTCTATAGGATAGTTAACTGTTTTAGTTACATGAGTAATTTCTTTTATGCTGTTATAAGCTGCTGTTTTTATTATAGTTGTGAATTTCTCCGCTTCTTCTTCCAATTTAACTATTGTTTTTAATTCCTTATTGAGGTTAATGTTTTTTTGCAGTTCTATTATAAATCTTTCCCAGTCGGTAGTTTTATTGACAAATATGGGTCGATCTTTCTTTTTGATAATTCGTTGACTCAGTGTTATTATAACAGGTGAATGATCAGAATCTAAGTCGAAGTTTTCTTCGATTTTAATAAAGTTTGCTGATACTTTTCTTGTAATAAAGAAGTCCAATACATCAGGTACTTTGTTAGAGTCGGTCGGCCAGTATGTAGGTTTACCAGTGAAATGACAAGTACAGCCTCTTTTGCTTATGGCTTTACTTAATTCACGGCCTTTGGTAATAGTCAATCTGGATACCCAATCCACGTGTTTGGCGTTGAGATCTCCACCAAGTATGAACCTCTCGCCAGGATGCTCTAGAAGAGATATGTAGTCTTCGATCTTAAGATTATATCGAGGTGGACAATATACTGCTCCTACTATTAAGCTTTGCTTTATGAATCTAATAGCAACCAGGGTTAGTTGATTTTTTTTACTTTGTATATGACATTCTTCATAATGATTAATAGATTCTTTAATGATAACTGCACTACCCCCTCTAGCTTTGTTATCTAGGTGTATGGTGTGATATACTTTATATCCTTTTATTCTTAAATATACTGTTTTGTGAGATGTGTTTCTGAAACGGGACATACACATCAATTTGTTGCATCTTCAGAGATATCTCTAGTTGAGGTTTTTTATTTAAAATGCCATTGCCATTTCAGGTGGCAATTCCGGAGTCTTGTATATTCATTAATATTTTATTTAATTTTTGTGCAGCTGCAGTATTCTCTTGTTGGTTTGCGGTAGTTTGTGAGTAAAATACGCCGGTTCTCACCATATTATAAATAAAAGTTTTTGGTTGACTAGCAAGCTTTCTATTCTTAATGATGTTATCCCTTCATTTTGTAGCTCCTTGGCTGTTGTGCATCCTCTGTAATTAGCAGGATGTGCTTCATTACAGTTAACGCACTTAGCGGGAACATTCCCAGATCTCGTGCATTCTGCTTTTGGATGGTTACATGTACATTTCACACATGTATGTGGATGATTACAAAATTTTTTAGTGTGGCCAAATCTTTTGCATTTTTTGCACGGTGCAATTAGCTTATTTGTTTTCATTCCTTCTATTTTTACTTTTCTACTATTGATGTATTGTATGTTGTAGATTTTATTGATATCTTCTGTGTGCTCAAATGTTAGCATATATAACGGTAGAGGAAAATAAGATGGCTGTTCGCCTTTCCTGCTTATTTTTTTTAGTTTCTGAACTACCGATACCATTTTATATCCTCTTTAGTTTAGTTCTTCAAGATTGTTCGCAGCATCACAAGAAGGATGTAAATCTCTAACCATAACTCTGTTGCCTTTATTTTCGTAGGTGTGCCATTCCATACCGTTGTTGTTTACTGTTTTAGTTATTTCTCTGCATTCTTCTTCATTGCTTACATTAATTTTAATTTGTTTATTGCTCATCATTCTCATACTACAATTGAATTTTTCCATTTCTAATTTCTTTTTCACATCTCTGTAGTTTTGTACGTTATTTAGTATTATAGGTGAAAGTTTTATAATTTTCGGTTTTTCTGTTTTAACTTTAGTAACACTTTGTTCAGGTGATTCTGTAGTCTTCCTTTTTTATTATTTTTCTTTCCTTATAATATCCAGTCTGTTTCTCTGGCCACGATTCTTCCTCTTCCCAAGTAACTGGATTATGATTTTCTTCTCGCTTTGTGGTTTTAAGGTCATCAATTGATTTCTTAGGTATTCAATTCCTTTCATGGCATTCCCCAATTGTTACTGCAATTTTTCAATCACCTCTTTTTTCTGATATAGGCTCAGTAATCTTACTATCACTATTTGTTACCGGCATACCAGATCTACTCGCTGACAATTTGATATTTTCGTAATATCTTGACGACCCACACGGGTCGTCCGATATAATTTTTTATTTTATTTTAAGTTGAAAATATTTTATTACCTTTCCTTTTTTCGTTCATACTGCGGACTCGGTACGGCCAAACCACGTTTACTGCACAAATGTTTTTCTTGGGCCTAGCGCTGAAAAACTCGTATACGCTATCCGATATATCTCAACAAATATTCGCCTCGCCTCGATGGTTACCGGTCAACGTGCACAATAATAATAAACTTTTTAATTGTTTTTATACAACTATTTCATCACCATCAGCCCATATCCATTCACTGCAGGATAAAGGCCTGTTCAGCATGCTTTCAACTTTCATGGTCCTGGGCTTTTCTGTGCCATTCGGGTCCAATATACTTAACGATGCAATCAGTCCATCGTGCTTTTAGTCTTCTTCGCGGACGTTTGCAATCAAACTTTATCTACTCAATGATTGCCTTGACCCATCTGTCGTCCCATCGCCTCGCTAGATAGCATGCCCATCTCCATTTCAATTTCTTTACTCTTCCAATGATATCACATACTTTTGTTTGTTCCGTGATCCATGGGCAGAGCTTTTGGTACCATCTTGTAATACCAAACATTCATATTTCCATTGCTCTCGCTGCTACCTGAAGTTTTTCAATTGATTGCGGTGTGAGTGTCCAGGTTTCACTTTCGTATGTCATAATGCACAAGACGCACTGATTGAAAACTTTTCTTTTCAGGCCAAGTGGGAGTCCGCTCTTAAACACTATGTTGAGCCTGTCAAATGCCTGCCAGCCACATTTAACACGCCGTTACACCTCCCGGGCGGTATCCTCCTCCATTGAAATCATCTGCCCAAGATATATAAAGTGGTCCACAATCTCCAAATCCCTTCCTAAAACTGAAATTCTTCTATCCTCAGTGAATTTATTGGACATAACCTGACTGTTTTTCATGTTTATTTTTAAGTCAAACGATTTGCCAGCCCTTTGAAGGTCTTGTGAAAGGAGAACGATATCATCTGCAAATCTAAGATGATTTAAGTTTTGTCTACCCCTTGGCTAAGCAGTGTGTCTATTATGGCATGCTTTGAGATGGAGTTTAATGCTTTTTCGTAGTCCATAAAAGACAAGCACAGTGGCATGGTGTATTCGTTGTGCCTTTCCTGCTGTTCAACCTGAATGTGATCCATTGTATTGAATTCACTTCTGAAACCTGTTTGTTCTCTTGGTTGTGCGTCATTCAGTTTTATTAATATGCTTTTAGATATTATCTTAGTAAAAATGTTGTAAATTATTGATAGGAGGCTTATTGGACGGTAGTTCTTTAAATCTTTCTGGGCTCCTTTTTATGTAAAAGGATCACTTCTGCATTTTTCCATAATTCAGGTACTTTTTGTTCTTTGAGGCACTTTGAATATAATTTTGCCAGTGTTTTATATAAACTCCGATCACCAGCTTTTAGCATTTCGACAGTTACACTATCTTTTCCTGGAGCCTTGCCGTTTTTCATCGATTTTTAATGCATTTGTTACTTCCTCCATTAGGATATCTGGCAATTGTTCTTCCGAGTATATTGATGTTTTTGATTGGTTCTGATCTTCATATAACTGAGAATAAAAATTCCTGACAACCTCTTACAGCATTTGCGCGCCCTGTACACTGTGCCATCCTCACGCATTAAGGCATAAATTTGCGTTTTTTTCGCTCTGTTTTTTTTAGCCTTGTTAATTCCTCTGATTTCTTGCAAGGTTTTTTACACTAGCTGCATGTTAAAATGGCGGGTGTCCTCTCTGACATGTTTTCTTATAGTTTTGCAGAGCTCAGCGTACTCGACCCAGCCCAAAGGACTGCCTGCATTTCTCATTGTCCGTCGTTTCTTCATTCAGCAAAGCGGTTTGACATAGCAATCTCAAAATCGCTACCCCTCTCTTACCATTCTTTCGCGCTCTCTTCAACAGTTAATCCTAACTTTTGCTCATACCATTCGGTCACTTCCAACATTAAAATTGTTAAGGACAGTACAATTGCAAAATATTGTTTTATTGTTAGTCATGAAGTAATCAATTTCACTTGTGAGCCCAAATGGGCCCATGTCCATTTTCTGCTGATATTTTTCTTATGGAAGAAATCTATGATATAAAGTTCTTGTCCTTTAGCAAAATCAATCTGTCACCTCTATTGTCTCGCTCACAACTAGTGGCGTATATGGAACTATATGGGCTAGTTGTATTTACACCAGTTCGTGTTGTTTCAATTCTGGCATTAAAATCAACTATCAGGATTTTGTACCTCATTATAAAAGCTGCGCCACATCACCATAAAACTTCTCAATTTCCTCTTCGCTATAGCTTCTAGTTGGTGCATAAGCTTGGACGAATTGAAGCCTAACTTTTTATTCAGCTGAATGACGCATTGAACTAGTCGGTCAGATGTACTTTCAAATTTTACTACTCTGTCCTTCAGCTTTCGATTGGTAAGGAATGCAATTCCCCCAGATCGTTCATTCTCCATACCTCGGATGTAGAGTACGTATCCAGTTGGTTCCAGTTTAATTAACTCTTCGCCCTTGATTCGTGTTTCACAGAGCCCAATAATATCCCAAGTTCTTACAATCGGGCCTCCATTTTCATAGTCCGTATATTAAAAATAGCAATTTTAAAAGTCCAATGGCAGCCTGATCTAACCCGGTAATTCTTAGCACTCTGTGCCTTGTGGTAAGTCTTTCCGCTGCCGTAGATAATTGCCCCTTGGCATCCGGGGATATGGGCCGTGTTTGAGGTAGTACTGTCATATTGAAATTCCATGTTAAAGGTATCCGTAGGACCGTAATCTGCCACGCTGGTCCAATGCGGGTTCGTCTTGACCTGTCTACCAGTCCCCCAGGGGTGACTCTCAAAACTTCCTTGCCCTACTCAAACCCCTTTACCACGTCAAGGTCTGATCCACAAAAGGGATACCACCATATATATATATATATATATATATATATATATATATATATATATATATATATATATATATATATATATATATATATATATATATATATATATATATTAAAGATCCAGTCTTAGTATCTTAATCTTTGTTAAATTTACGTTCTGTAAAAAATTACGTTACTAATGGTGTTATCTATATATTATTACCTACAAACACTCTCTGTCGTCTATATTCAACTATTGAAATATTTTATGAGTTAAAAAAACCATACAAGCAAAGAGGCGGACTTGCAATTGTTACTTGAATGTGGCCAGAATGTCCAACGGACTAATGAAAACGAAGGGAAGTAAAACGAAATATCGAAAATTGGAGTTTTTCTTATCAATGCGAACGATAGGGCAAACTGTAATTGCCACTTCGTCTGGCTGTTTTTATTGTTTTTTTAATTTCCTTGACGAGAGTTTCCAATTGAAAATCATTCTTGAAAACGTTGACTTGATTAATAATGAAAGTTCGAAATTTTTGCTGAAAAGGACGATTTCAAACTTAAGAAATTAAAAAAAAATATTTACTGATAATAAATAATTGCTAATAATTACTGAAGACGAGATCTAGCGAATTGAAGGACAGTCAAAAATTTTGAAACCAGCTTTATGAATAGCAGCCATTGAAACGCAACTGCTGTGAGTTGAGGCGTTATCCCGTGAACAGACATGCTTAATTTTCTCCGTTTATTTCGATTTACCCCTTCTTGAACTTTTAGTATAATATACGCATAGCATTGGTTTCGAATGATGTATTCATGTAATAAATAATGGACAAAAAGGACCTCTTCAGTATTTCAAATTTTTCTTATTGTAATTTTGCGATAATCCCCTTGCGATATTTTCGTGAAAGCAACAAGCTCGATGCAATTTTTATACTTTATAGTTTTGATTTTGGATTAAAAAGTGAACCTAGAGGTCATCCATCGTTAGATTTTTTTTTGTTAATTATAGGTCATTTTATCTTAGCAGTGAATGATCCTATCTGTATTTGACTATCTTTTAAAATTCTAGGTACCACCTTTTGGCACCAAATCTTAGTGTATTTTCTAAACATTGTCTACTGAAAAGCCATATCATCTTCTATAGATGTAAGAATAATTTTTCGATTATTATGTACTATACCATCAACAAAAACGAACAACGATATTTTTTGTGGCGTATTTGGTGCATGCATAGTAATTGATGGATATGGCGATATATGGCTTGTAGAGATATTTTATACAATATGCCGTTCAAATTTTATCTATCTTTTATTATTAGGTTATATTTTGATTCAAAATAACCAACTTACCTTAAACAAAACAAGGCAAACATTCTATAAGACTAATGCATAATCTCAGCTCAGGGGATGTTCCGTGTACCACCAGTCTTTCTAGGATATTGCTATCATTGCATTCAATGTGGCCAAACAATCTTAACTCATCCATTAATAATTTGGAACACTCTTCTTCGTTCATTAATTTTTTTAATATAGGATGCGATTGTTCCACTGGCAGCCCACGGAATGTGAAGGACCTTTCTCCAGCACTAAAGTTTCGATCAAACAAAGGTGTATGTTTCCCTGGGATATACCAGTACTAGAAAGACTTAGGTTTTTTTATCTGCTTCTTTGTTTTGTGTAATGTTCTTTGTTCTATGTTATGTCCCTACCCTTCCAGACATTCTGCAAATTTTGTATTACATTTCATGCTGTTTCGTACTTTCTTCTGATCTTATGAGTGTTATCACCTTTATTCGACATTAATAGACGAATTAGCTCACCACCTTAAATCGACTCATTTGACTGATATTGGGCATGTTGTTTTGATGGTCTATCATAATGATTTTCGTTTTCGCCTCGTTTATTTCTAGTCTGTAAAGACAACTTTTATCCTTTATTCTTTCTATAATCAAGGTCAGTCCTTCTGCCGATCTCGTAAGAAGTGTAGTGTTATTTGTTAAGTTAGTTATTTTAATGCCCCCAATACTGGCACATCGCTCTACGAATAATATACTTAGTTGAATAAAATTAGCGATAGGATTTGTTCACGTGTACTTTTTCCTGAAACGAATTCAGCCTGCTCTAGCAAAATCTATCATAAGTAAGGGAGAGTTTTATGTGCTTGTGAAATGAGATAAGGCGACAATTTTCGCATTCCTCTGTGGACCCTTTTCTGTATAGATGTATAAGTGCCGAGATCGAACAATCTTCTGTCCACAATCCGGTGTCTCATACTTTCTGGCAGATGTTGCGAAACATATCTACCTCTATTTCACCCATAGCTTTAATTAGTTATGCGGTGACTCCGTCCAAACGTAGACCTTTAATATTTTTTAAACTACCTATAGCATTTTATCACGTGTTTCTAAATTAGGTCTGCAGGGATTATATCCATCTTGAAATAGTTTGATGCAATAGTGTTTCCATTCGGCTAAAATGCCATCGATATGTTATTTTTTCGCCTTGTACATTCTGTATTATCCATGTACGAGGTGCATATTTACTTGTTATTTTCTTCATATCTTTATAGAGGTCTTGGTCTGAGGTTTTGGTCTGAGGTCTTGGTCTGAGGTCTTGGTCTGAGGTCTTGGTCTGAGGTCTTGGTCTGAGGTCTTGGTCTGAGGTCTTTGGAGTCTTGGTGGGAGGTCTGTGATCATTTTTACCTTTTCTACAAGCTCTGTAGATTTCTCAATTTAGCTAGGAGTATTTAAGGCATCATTCCTCTGACCGTATAACCATTTTTATAAGAATGCGTCTTTTTCGATTAAGTCAAAAGTGACATAGTCATTCAATGTTGCTGTTTATGACATCCTTGTATCTGTTTGAAAACTATCGAAGTTTATGCAGGGGGAACTAGAGGTAATAATTCCTTAACTAATTTTCGAAAATTATAATAGCATGGAAAATATAATCTGAAACATTCTATTAAGCGATATTGTCTATTAATTTTATTAATTATTAGTACCCACTTCGCAATCTTATATTTATCGATATTGTCTCCTTGAATTAAGACAATTTCTTTTTTATATAAAAACAAAGTAATCAAAATAGTATTATGTTTTCAAAATTAAATCTTACATAATATCTCAACAAAATGTTACATTTTTATAACCAATAAAAACTTATCTTTATTATTAGAGCTCATAAACATTTAACAGTACGACAATTTCCCAGTTTAATTAAACTCAGAGGATACGCATCAAAAACAATAACATAAAACATTAATTAATCAAAACATTGAGTTCAATGGTGGTCAAAAAATATAAATAAATGGAATCGGCATGCATCATTTTTCCGCATGCTTCATTTAAATTTATTATTTCATAGTATTCTCTCTCTATCCCTCTTAAATTTACATATTATTTTAAAGTGAATATATATATATATATATATATATATATATATATATATATATATATATATATATATATATATATATATATATATATATATATATATACGTTACCAAACTAAAATAAAATATATATATATTTAGGTATATTCCATTTATAGGTTAATTTTTTCTATATGTTTTTCAGTGCCATCCGATATATTAGTGTGAATAAATATACGTTACTAAAGTAAAAAAAAATACTATATATATTTAGATATATTCCATTTATAGGTTCATTTTTTCTATACTTTTTTCAGCGCCATCCAACACAACAACAAATCCGAACTTAATTGTTGGCTCAAACTGAATTAATCAATTCAGAATAAAGATAAAATAGAATAAATAAATAATATATAATAGAAAAATTATCTTGGATTAAGTATGGGAGTAAGTATCGCGTAGTATTATAACAGACAGACAACAAAGTATCACAGACGATAAATTGAATATTTTTGCACTTAAACTGTGGCAATGATTTTGAATAACGTTCTATGCTGGATGTTTTAAAATGTCAAAATTATCTCTATCGTCGACAGTTTAGGAACTGAGCTGAACTGAAATACAAATACATATATATTCCAAACGGCGAACTGGTAATATTCAACTTGTGGAGGATCAAGTTACAAAACATCATTGCATTTTTATACTTAGACCAGTAGTTTCATTTGTTACAGCTCCTCAAATCAAATTATCAAATAAGCATATTAAAATCATTTTACAATATACGAATTTTACACAAAAATATTCCATTCTAAATACCTATGATCTTATCAAAAAATTAAAAAATTAACGCAAAAAATCCAAACTAATTTATTTCGATTTAGAAAATTTATTCCCGAGTATGCCACCAAATAATAGAATTAGTTGACAAATTACTTCTTAAAAATAATACGAATTTAATAAAGAAACAATAAATTTTAGAGCTGCTCTGAATTAGTTTGGATCAGAATTATTTTGAATTTGATAATTCATTTTATGTTTGGAATGACGGTTTGATAATGGACAACTTAGAAAATAAGATAAATCAATATCAATTGTTTCAATCATCAGTTTACTGGTACAGATATGTTGATGACATTCTAATTTGTTTTGCAGGTTCTGAAAGACAATTTAATCAATTCTTAACTTACATAAATTCTTTACATAAGAACATTAAGTTTACAGTTGAAGAAGAGCAACATTAACTTTTTAGACTTAACAATTACTAGAAAAGACACAATAAATATTGTCATCCTTATTCACAAAAGATGGCAGCATTTAAATCATTTATACATTGATTATTAAATATCCTTATGTCACTACATAATTATAATAAAGAATTGTATGTCCTTAAATCGCAGATCGCAGTAAATAGTAACGAATACGACCCAAACATTATAAATAAAATAATTAATAAAAAAAGTTATAATAAAACCATTAATTTAATATATCCTGTCAATAATATCAAGAATACAGCGTACAAAACAATTACGTATACAGGAAAAGTTAGCAAATTAGTTTCTAAACATTTCTCCAAAACAAACGATATAAATATTGCCTTCAAACCAAACAATAGTCTTGAACGTGCCATTAAAAACACTAAAAGCCAAACAAATAATCTCTATAAATCAGGAATTTATTTAATTGAGTACGGGTTATGTCCAAAAGTCTATGTTGGATAAACAGGATGGTCTTTCTCTACTAGGCCCAATGAACATTAAATAAGTTATGCTAAACAACAAAATAATTATCATTTCGCTAACGAGTTAATGTTCATTACTACTCATACTTTCAATAATAATTTGAAAATGTTATATAATAAAAATAACTCTAAGAAATTAAATCTTTTAGAAAGCCTGGAAATGTATAAAAGAAAAAATTTGGATATTTTGCTAAATGGCCAGCTACTATATATTAAAGATGATGTTCTGTTATGTCATCTTAGTTAAGATAGGGGCCAATAGTGCCTATTGATCATTGAAAAACATGCCGTTTAATATCAAACTGAATGAACTCCACATTATTCCTAAATAAAATATGGATTTATTACATATTTATTAACCACCGTGTTAATGCTGCGTGATTAGAGGTAGCACAACATAGAGCACATATTGCAGTCTAAACAACTTTATATTGCTATATACTATTCGGACATTGACAACTGGGTATTGTTCTCTTAATTGACCATCAATAGTATATCGAGTTATCAGTACCCTGCCTTTAATAATCATAGGTAGAAACCGGACTTGTTATATCAGATAAATGAATAAATCGTTTCAGGCAATGACGTGCGCCATCATTTCAATTTTAAAAAATATCTATATTGCCAAAATGTTTATAAATTTATTTCATTTATTTTTTGTACGTATATTGGATTATTTCGTTTTTTTTATGTTGTATGGTAAAACAGTGCGAAATAAACCCAATGATAAAGCTAAAGTTAGTATGAATTCATTTTTCTATAGAACAAGTCAGCAGATTACGATAATGACTAAATGCGCTAAGTAGTGTTAGACGTCGATGTTGAAGATATTTTGTACACTATAGCAAATATTTTAAATCAAGAAAAAACAGCAAAATATTTAAAATAATTCTTTTTTTTTTTAATTGAACTATGGGACTTTACACAACAATGGCTGCAAATTTCTTTAGCAAGTTTTTACATCTAGTTCTATCTTTTACCAAAGTTTTATTAAAGTAAATACTCCCTTCAATACATTTCAACTTACATGTAAGTTAGTAAATAATGCCTATCTCTCGACGCTAAAGCGCTGCACTTGAAGTCCAAAATACAAATATGCACATAGAAAAAATAATGACATAAAATTTTTCCTTGCTTGCAAGTAGTAGTTGTATAAATGCGACCATAGAACCATTTTGTGAGGCGGGTAAAAATTTCACTTACTCATAAAGACAACATCGTAATTACATATTTGAATCAGATTGAAATGTTGAGCAAACCAATAAAAATGTGAAAAAAACGAAACCTTGTTGATGATTTTGTTTTCTTTGGATGATTCTTTGGATGTTTTTTCTTATAGCATCTTCGAGTAAAATTGTAATTATCGCTTCTCTTTTGTGTTTAATATTGTTCGTTTTCTTCAGGCGATTTCCAATATGAAAGTAAGATTAAATAAATAACATATATTTATAAATTAATTTATATTGAACATTGGGAAAATTCAAAAACAATATTTTTTTTGTAATAGAGATGCATCTGTAACTGAGACTATTAGCGATTGGAGACAATTTAACGTAGACTGTGACCCACGGTCATTAGCTTAGCCCCGTTCAGCACTCCCCTCTGACTATTAACCCTTGGTTTTCTGCTTAACCTTAAATGTCTCGAGTAGCATATCTACTGGCGAGTGACAAATGTAGAATACCTCTGAGAAGGCATCCGTCTTTACCAAACCTTGAAAGGGTATGACTGAGGGGTGATTCCTTATTCAATTTTACACATATAATGCTTCTTGAAATACAGTACGCAAGCCTGGTCTCTCCTCGAAGGGCCACGCTCCAAGCACTAGCTGCAACAAGCGATGTTGTATTTCGAACTCAAGCCAGTGGATTATAAGAGATAATAATAACAATTAATTTGCATCATAATAAAGCAAATACAAGTTAAATTAATAACAATTTTGGGAAATGGTTTGATTCACAATATCTACATGCAAATCATATTTATCGACGGAATATATGTTCCTTTTGAATTAACCATGCTTACAAATTAGTCAATTTAGTTCATAATTTTATCTCTCTATTAAAAATTGGTGTACCATTTCAAATGCAAAGTAATTTCTAAAGAAATGAGGAAAGTATTTAAAATTATGATGGGACTCACGCATCTATCGACATTTGGCATCTTATCACTTAACGTGAAGTCCGAAGCGTGCTTTTCAATTACAAATTAATATTCGGCATATTCTATGGGTCATCAACCTCAGGTTTGTGCTTGAACTAACAATTTACGAGAACCTAATGCTAATGAATGAGCAACAGAACAGACCTGAAAAAAGGTCTATCGATTAAAGAGTGATTAAAGAGCACCTTCTTTAAACCTATCCATATCTAAGAGTATTCAGAACTATTATGGCTAACTGCGCCTTGTGATATTTTTATATTAGGTGCTTGAATTAAGGTCATGAATAAAAAGAATTAATATCAAATCAGCAATACTTTTTCAATCTAAAAGGTTTTTTAATAACAGTGTCAGAACTTTGAAATGTAATAATAGCAATGCTGTTTGAAATGTACATGTTTTTCGTAGTCTACTGTGTTCAGTATACTGTCAATTAATCATAATCAATCATTTCATCCTCACAAAGTCACTGTTTGGTACGGTTTTGGGGCTGAAGGAGTGATAACACCTTATTTTTTTGAAAACGATGATGGAAACCGTGTTACTGTTAATGGTAAATGTCATAGGAACTGTTAACAGTAAATGCCATAGGTAAATGCCATAGGTAAATGCCATAGAACATATTTGGCTTGAACTGGTAAATTTTAATAAAAACAATATTTCCTTTCAACAAGACTTGTGCGGCTTGTCACACATCTCAGCAGATGATATATTTATTACAAGAAAAGTTTTCTGGACACGTTATTTCGCGAAATAGTAATATCAACTGACCAACAAGCTTATACAATCTCACGCATTTCAATTATTTTTTGTGCAATTATGTTAAATATTTAGTTTACAGAAATAAAACCGTAAGAATTCTTGACCTTACGAAACATTCAGACCATCATTGAAAATATACCACGCGATATATGTAAAAAAGTAATCGAAAATTGGGTATCCAGAATCCATTCCACCAAATGAACCCTAGGTGGATATTATCTTCAAAATATAATGCTGTTATTTGTTCCTCAAGAAAAATAAAAATTACCGGATGATCCCGTGTCATTATCATTTTAAAGTTGTGACATCCTTATTGGACACAGTTTATAAACATATAAATGTACCTTTTTTTATGAAATAAACGTTAAACTGCGTCACATTTTCCAAAATTAAACCCAGTGTTATTAGTTATTTTAAAATAATATCAAATATCTTTAGATTGATTAAAAAAAAATAAGCAGAGCGAGTCTAGTTTCCGAACTTTTTATATAATATTTCCTTTGCATATTTATGAAGGAGACTGAAAAATTTAATATTTGATTTGTACGTTTTAAATTGGCTCATACAGATTTTTCTTTACATCCTTTTAAATATGTGCTTTCAATCTGATAAAACTGAAGAAACTATGAATCAATTTTTGAAGATATTCTAAAAAACGACTCGTTGGATTTTTTCCAATTGTGGAAGCACGATTAAAAAATCATATAGAATATTAATCATAATAAATTCAGCCAGTTTTCCGATTATTTCAAATAAATAAGTAATATTCCCATTACCTTTTTTTTAACAGAAATATTATATATGGCTAAAGGTTTTAATAAATCTACATTTGTAAATCTAACCAAAAACGATATTTTATGAGAATCTTCAAACTTCTGCTGAATACTAATAAAACAATTATTTTTCGACACTAAAAATGTATATATGCAAAGCATTACTTAGAAACCTGCATAAAAATGTGCACATATAAAAGATAAAGACATTCGAAATGGATGCTTCGTTGCTGGTAAACATTCTTTGTGCTCTAAATGCGATCATGGAAATATTTTGTGACGAGGTTGAAAATTTCACGTGCGCAAAGAGACGAATTCGTAATTCTTAATTGTATTAAATCAGAATATATTCGAGCCGGCTAATAATAAGAACAAAATAAAATGAAAACATCAAAAAATACTTTTTTTTATTGATAATGTTGAAATTGCCACTTTGCGCCACTTTGCCAATTGCGCTTTTTTAGTTTAATTTTCCCAAATCAGATGTGCCAAAACTCGCTGGAAATACTAATTTGACTAATGTCAATTATGGAAATTAGTGTCAAATGTAAAAATACAAAATATATAGAGATCAATAAGGAAAAACAGATTTGATTGATAACAGAGCGTAAAAATTATTCGCATCTACTATCAGAATCTACTCTTATCAATTCCGACGAAGCGTACTTCTGGCTGAATGGGTCTGTGAACAAACATAACTGGAGGAACAAACAACTGCAGGATTTGGGCCAATGAAAATCCTCAAGTGATTCAGAAGTTACCTCTTCATCTTCAGAAAGTCACTATTTGATTGGGTTTTTGAGCTGAAGGTGCGAAAAATTAACAATAATATTTATCTTAAACACCTATCTTTAACATGAATGAAATTGTTACATTATATTCAAATTTATTTTCTTATAATGTATTATAAGGTATAGTAATGTATTATATATATATATAATACATTACTATACCTTATATATATATATATATATATATATATATATATATATATATATATATATATATATATATATATATATATATATATATATATATATATATATATATATATATATATATATATATATATATATATATATATATATATATATATAGGTGTGTAGGTATTCGTTCGTTAAAGCTGAATACAGGTATTATGGAGGTTATAAGTACAGGCATCGCCATTGTACAAAATCATCAGTTTCTTTGCATGTAAATTAAAATAATGTAAATGATCTACCATCGACATGTTGCATGCTAAATAATTTATTGTCAGCCCATAAGCCTTTCTGAAACATTATGTGTTATTTGATACCCTGTTCTAGACATACTACATTTCGATACATTGCCGTATAAAATCTATACCAAACTCATACCAGACTCATTTTCATAAAAAAACTTGAACTCATGAAGAACAATACAAGGATACAGGAACAATATACTTGTGCGTACAGTAAGCTAATGCAAAAGATAGATTCAATATTTATTTAACATTTCAGGGTGAATTAATGAGCATTAAATTGTATAATTGAATCTTTGGAACGGAAGCCGATTTTCATGCTAGGTATATTTGGTGACAAGAATATTTTCTCAATAGTTTCACACACATATTGTTTGTACTATAAAATAGTTCTCTATCTATCTCATATTATTATGTTTGAAAGATCATATAAATGCCAACCATTTCGCTTCTGGTAAACAAACCATAATTCTTGGTCGTAAATAAGCCGTATGCGAAAAGCTTAATCCACTCGTATAATCCAATATCTCCCAATTGATCCTAGCCACTTGTTTCCGAATAACATTACTTAGTTCATCCAAAGTTGAAGGGCTTGACCCGTACACTTCTAATGACCGCTTTTCTGACTCAATCAATGTTTTCTGTGGTCCGAACACTTAGAGTTTTTCTTGAGGTTTTCTTATTTTATTATTCTTCACTGGATTGCGATGTAAAACGTCCAGCGTTGAGGTATCATCAAAAAACGACATACACTGATAGACGTATTTCAATAATTTTCACTCGCCATTTTTCACGAACCATTTTAAATTTTTAGTGTATGCTTTTCTTTCTCGATAGTTTTGTTATTATATTCTTTATTTTATTATATTCTCTTCTTTTATTACACTCTCAAATAAGCATTCTTCTATGCTTCCGTCCAATCCTGTTTCTAGCTTATTTCTCAGTTTACGTGCGCTTTCATAGTTTTTCAATAAATATACTTTACATTTTCTTCCTTTTTTCTTTTTTTTTATTTTTGCATATTTCAGTCTGTTTATATTTATCTGAACCATATAATTATCGTAGCCTAAGTTTACATCTCGTAATTTTCTTACATTAAGTATTTCAGTAAAATAACGTGAATGAATCACCATATGATTATTTTATTTAATATTTCCATCTGGCTAATTTTATATTGTTTTTTTGGATATGTTTAAGATTTAAATGTGCCATTCCTATCATCATTTGATGACATAACATGCATTTATTAAAAAATGGGCAAAATTGAAGGGACATTTGTATAAAGTATATCTGTAACAGAGCCCTTTCCATAAAAATTCATATTAATATAATCGAACTATTAGGTTATTCTGCTCTTCGTATCAATATATTAAATATAATCATCTTTATCATTGATCATTGCAAAAAATGGTAAATATATTCACGATATCTTCAACTTTACACGCTGCCATGTTTTTTAACGTTGATATTTGGAAATTCAAGTTCAAGTTTGTTCGTAACTTTTGTCATTTGCTTACTTCCGAACAATTTAATATTTTCTAGAGGAAATTTATCAGGATAAACTTTTTTAACCATGATTTATTCCTCTCCATGATTACAAATTCGGGCTTATTTACATATAATTTTAGGGTGAAAAAATATGAATGCTATTTTTTAATGTTCAAAATGTTAATATAGATTTTTCCATTACAAATCGACGTTTTTCCTCCCTAAATTATTTTAATAATTTGCATAAAAGCAGCATAATTTGTTATGAACTTAATCATGAACAAGAAAATTTTGTTGGTGAAAATTGACATCATTAATTCAGATCTTATAATGCGCAGATAGAAGCTTAATATAAAGTAGCTAGTAGCTAAAGTGTTTAGAGTATACAGGAAACTACAATTGAAACTTACATATAAATACACTGCTTGTTAGAATCCTTAATTTTTTTCTGAATATGTTCGACTTTATTTATTCATTCTAAAAATGTATTTATACTAAATTATGTCATCATGTATAAAGACTTGCACTTAAAGAAGATAGACAATCAAAAAGCGGTACAGAAAATATTTTGTTATGCGGTTGAACATTTGACGTACAGAAAAGTCGTCAAAAAAGTCATCTTTAAAAATGTCGATTTGAAAAAGGTGATTGATGTAAAATTAAGTACAACAGGTTATTTGTTTATAATTTTTATTATGTAATTTTTAAATTACATTTTTGTAAGCCAATATAACGTCGAAAGCATTCGTAAATTGTTTTGAACATTTCTGTCACTCGATTTTAGAAAACGCTTTCAAAAAATTGTGGAAAATAGAAATAGCTGGAAGTCTCATAAAGAGAAATCAGGTTAATATAGAGAATGATGGAATACTGTGTTAGTTTTCAGTCAAAACATCTTACACAATCTGGTTTTTTACGCCCTTGCAAAACAACGCCTTTGCAAAACAATATTAGAAGAGCTATGAAAACTTAAATATCATTACATAACTGTAGTCATTTAATTCTGTGTATTTATTCGAATATGGCGGTATTGACTAAGCAAATATTAACATTTTCCACTATACAGACTATATACGTTTGGTTAACATCAGTGTTGTATGTTTTCGAATTGAGTGTTGTGTAATTTTAGAAGTGGAACAAAATAGTATGCATTATCGTTATATTTTGCTAAATTAATTTGAAGAGGCCAACGAGTTTGTGGTAAAAAAAAATATTTAAAAGTCAAGATTACAGGGACACATAAATGGATAAGCAAGTCACCTCAAAGTTGCCCTTGTATCTGAAGAAGATAATAATTTTCTTGTAATGGACTAACTCTTGGAATTGAATAATTTCTATTCTGAGATTTCAATTTTAAAGGAACCATTAATGAAAGGTAAGCCGAAAGGCTGAAAGGTAGCAGTTTAAGAACGCTTAAACGGCTACTTCCAACATATTAATGTCACACCTCATAATATAAAGTAAACAATGATTCTTATATGAGAATTTTTTCATCATCGGGAATGAATTTTTCCTCTTCGGAGATTTATTTTTCATACGTTAAAAACAAGATATACGAAAATATTCCACAATGGCCTGAGGAACTATGACATTTAATTATCGAAGCATATAATGATATAACCCTTCATATGATAAAAGTGTCTTTGACAATATGACTAGGCGTATTTTAAGTGATATTGATATTGTAGACCACTTTGAAATCGTTTTATAGGTAGTATGTTTAACAATTTACAGTAACGTGAATGAATCCCCATATGATTATTTTGTTTAATATTTGCATTTGGCTAGTTTTATGTTGATTTTTTGATATGTTTTAGATTTAAATGTGTCATGCCTATCATCGTGAGATGACATAATATGCACTTATTAAAAAATGCGTAAAATTGAAGGAAGACTTGTATATAGTATCTGCAATCACAGCCCTTTCCATAAAAATTTATATTAATATAATCGAACTATTAGGTTATTCTGCTCTTCGTATCAATTTATTAAATATTATCATCGTTATCATTGATCATTGCAAAATATGGAAAATATATTCACGATGTCTTCAACTTTACACGCTGCCATGTTATATCTAGAAGGCCTCAAGGAATGTGCAGAGAAACTCGGAATACAAATCTCCATTAAAAAAACCGAATTCTTCTGCTCAAAATTAGTTGTCCAAAATTTGAACACCAAATACGGCAAAATAAATACAGTCACTCACTTCAAATACCTGGATGAGATCCTCGTACCTACAGGAGAAAAGAAGATAGCACATAAGACTCGATTGCAGAAGATGAAGAGGGCATACGGCAAGACACATAATATATACAATATGAAATGCATATCCACACACGCAAAAATAAGACTACAACACAGTAATCAAACCGTAACACAGTAATCAAAACACGAGGTACTATGCGCACGCGAGGCACTTACACTGTACACAAAAAGCGGCATAGAAAACATACTAAAGGAAGAACGCAAAATTATGACGAAAATTATCGGCCCAAAACTGATAGAGGGAGGATAGAGACTACATTCTACAAAGACCACAGAGAGAATGTCCAACGTAGCGGCGGACATAAGAAAAAGAAGCTTGAAATCCTATGGACATATCAGTAGACTCCCACTGACAAGACTCACCAACAGAAATCTTACATACATACAAGGAGTCAAGTCAGCATTACCATGGATCGCACACGTCAGAGCTGATCTGGGAAAGGCACAAATGGGCCCGACAGAGATTGAGAATAGAAGAACGTACAGAAAAGAAATACTTATGTGGAACGTTGCATCAGTGAGCGAAATTTCAAGGAGATCGGGGACAAAGTAGATGGAGGAGAAAAAGAGAATCTGCGGAGAAAGGGTGAGAGAGGTGTAGAGGATCAGAAAGAACATTCGAAAATGAGTCAAAATGCTTTGTGATCCAACCGGGTCTATAAAAATGCACCTAATAATATGCACCTAATAAAAATAATTATTTATATATATATATATATATATATATATATATATATATATATATATATATATATATATATATATATATATTAAGCGTCCGTATATTAAACGCAGACCCGACTGCAAGAACTATTAATCGAACTTGACAACATACATTGGGATATTCTTGGGCTCTGTGCAACACGAAGAAAGGGCGAAGAGTTAATCAAACTAGAACCAACTGGTCACGTGCTCTACACCCTAGGTACGGATAATGGACGATGTGGTAGAATTGGATTCCTCATCAATCAAAAGCTGAAAAACAGTGTAGTTAAGTTCGAAAGTATATCTGACAGATTAGCCCAATGCGTCATTCAGCTAAATAAAAAGTTTAAGCTTCAAATCATATAAGCTTATGCACCAACTATAATCCATAGAGATGAGGAAATTCAGGAATTTTATGATGATGTAGCCCAACTTTTAGACAAGGAACAGTGTAGGTATAAAATCCTGATGGACGACTTTAATGCCAGAATCGGAAAAGCAAGAACTGGTGAAAATACAACTGGCCCATATGAAAATGGTGAGCGGGACAATAGAGGCGGCAGGTTGGTTGACTTAGCTGAAGGACAAGAACTATATATTATGAATTCGTTTTATAAGAAAATGATCAACAGAAAATGGACATGGAAAAGTCCATCTGGACTCACAAGTGAAATTGATTACATCATGTCAAAAGATAAAATCATGAATGTGGGAAGTTACCACCGAATGGTACGAGCAAATATTAGGATAAACTGCCGAAAATAGCACGAAAGAATGATAAGACCAAAAAGGGGTAAAGTGGATTCTGAGAAGCTGCTGGAGAGAGACAGAGATTTTAAAATTGTTTTGTCGAATCGCTTTGATGTGTTACAAGACCCGGAGGAGGTGGAAATTAGAGAATAATATGAAGAAATCGCCAACAATGTGCTTAAAACGGCGACTTCAATAGCGCCAAAATATAAATGTTTCAAAGAGTCAAACATTTCCAACGAAACCATTAATTTAATGAAAAAACGCCGGAGAATGAAGAATGCAGACAGTCCTTTTGGCAGGGTCGAGTACGTTGACCTTTGCAAAACTATAAGAAAACGTATTCGAGAGGAAACGCGCCGACTCAACATGCAGCTAGTGCAAACAACTCTGGAAGAAAACAGGGGAATTTACAAAGCTAAGCAGAAGCTAAGAAAGAAAAGGACACAAATGTTTTCCTTAATGCGTGAGTATGGTAAAATATGCAGCGAAAGGACGGAAATCTTAGAGGTTGTCCGAAGATTTTATTCAAAGTTATATGAGGACCAGAATCAAGCAAGAACAGCAATGCCCACTGAAGAACAAGTGCCGGATATCCTGGTGGAGGAAGTGACAAAGGCCATAGACTCGATGAAAAATGGCAAGGCTCCAGGAAAGGATAGTATAACTGTGGAGATGTTAAAAACTGGTGGTCGGACTTTACATAAAACACTAGCAAAATTATACTCAAAATGCCTCAAACAACAAGAAGTACACAGCTTATGGAAAAATGCAGAAGTGGTTCTTTTACATAAGAAAGAAGCACGGGAAGATTTAAAGAACTACCGTCCAATAAGCCTCCTATCAGTGGTGTACAAAGTTTTCACCAAGATAATATCCAAAAGAATACTAAGAAAACTTAATGACGCACAACCAAGGGAGCAAGCAGGATTCAGAAGTGGATTCAGTACAATGGATCACATCCAGGTTCTACAGCAGGTCATAGAAAGACACAACGAATACACTATGCCAATTCTCAGCCTGCCTAGAAAAGCACGATGGACTGGTGATATTATTAAGTATATTGGACCCGAATGGCAAAGGAAAGCTCAGGACCGCGAGAGTTGGAAGCATGCTGAAGAGGCCTTTATCCTGGAGTGGATTGATACGGGTTGATGATGATATATATATATATATATATATATATATATATATATATATATATATATATATATATATATATATATATATATATATATATATATATATATATATCATCATCATATATATATATATATATATATATATATATATATATATATATATATATATATATATATATATATATATATATATATATATATATATATATATATATATATATATACATATATATACATATATATATATATATATATATATATATATATATATATATATATATATATATATATATATATATATATATATATATATATATTAAAGGCGCTTGTGGTTTTTAACCTTCCTTTGTGCCCATACTAATTTCATTCTTTCGCTATGAGCTTTTTTCCTTTCGTCAGACCAAGTTGTTCCAGTCTTCCTGCATTTTTCTCCCTGGCCAACTTTCCAAACGTTAACCTTGTGTCTGAAACAGCCTCTATCCTGAATTTCACCCTGTGTAATATTTGCTGATCTTAGGTCCTCTTTAATTGCAGCAATCCATTTAATTATTTCTACTTTAGCTTTACTCCTATTTTCATAAAATTCGACTATTTGTCTACTTAACCTACTCGGATTCATCCGTTTTATGTGTCCATAAAGCTTAAGTCTTCTTTTTCTCATATCGCTATGTATATCTGTGTATTGTTTGATTTCTTGGTTTTCTCGAAGTCGGTATGTTGTGCTATTTATTTGCTTGGGCCCTAGGATTTTTCTTATGATTTTTCTTTCCTTCTTTTCAATGTCCTCGATGTCCCTCTTTCTATTCAAAATGAGCGTTTCCGCAGCATATAGACATTCTGGCTTAATAACTGTGTTGTAATGTCTCAGTTTTGTGTTTTTAGATAGGCATTTTTTGTGTAAGTCTCAATGCCGTTTCCATTTTTTGACATCTACCCTTATTGGCCGCTTTTTCCAACCCATTTTCCATGATTATTTCACCCAAATATTTGAATTGAGAGACTCGTCTGATGTTACCCACATTTTGTTTTTAGAAATGGCGTTCTTAGTCCGTTGCAGGTCATGTATTGTGTCTTTTCAAAGGAAATTTGGAGTCCTACATTTTCTGCTGTTTCTTTTAGGATTTCAATCTGTTTCCGTCCCGTTAATACATCTTGAGCTAAAATTGCTAGATCATCAGCAAATGCCAGACAATCAATTTTGATGTTGGTTCTCCCCAGTTTAATGGGCTGGTCAATATTCAGGGACGACTTTTTTCACGCGACTCCTGTATTACTTTTTCTAGAACACAGTTAAATAAAAGTGGCGAGAGTCCATCCCCTTGTCTCACTCCAGTTTTAATTTCGAAGGGCTCTGAGATCTCACCCATGAATTTAACTTTTGACCTTGTGTTAGTTAACGTTGCTTCAATAATTGCCAGCGTTTTCAGATCTAGTCCTTGTTCTTTCAAGATTCGGAATAAAGATTCGCGGTCAATAGAATCATATGCTTTTTTGAAATCCACAAATGTACAGACGAGATTTTTATTGTACAGTTTTTGATGTCTTAGAATCAGCTTCAGATTCAGGATCTGTTCAGGGCAGGATATGCCCGGTCGAAAACCTGCTTGATATTCACCAATGTTAGGTTCTAACTGTCCCTGTGCTCTGTCTAGTAGACATTGAGATAGAATCTTGTAACAAACTGGGAGAAGAGATATCCCTCTATAGTTGTTTACATCCGTTCTATCTCCTTTCTTATGTAGTGGATGGATTAGAGCATCTTTCCAATCTTCCGGAATCCGTTCGGTTCGCCAAACTTCTTGTAGAATTTTGGTTATTTCCCTGATTGTACCTGGACCAGCGGATTTCAAAAGTTCCGCAGTGATTCCATCTTCACCAGAAGCCTTGTCATTTTTAAGCCGCTTGATTTGCCTAATTATTTCATCTTCATTCGGTGGTAATGAATCTGGGTTTGTTTGTTTAGGTTTTAGTGTTGCTAATTTGTGTAACGGCTCAGGACAGTTTAGTATTTCTTCAAAATATTTCGCAAGTTCTTTCCAATTGTCTTGGTTATTTAGAGCTAATTGTCCGGTTTTCTTTTGGAAGCAAAGACTTTGCGGTTGATAGCCTGTTAATTTAGTTTTAAATGTTTTGTAAAAGTTTCGAGTGTTATTTTTTTGGAAATCTTTTTCTATTTCATTAAGTTGATTGTTTTCATATTTTCTTTTAGTTTGTCTAATTAGCTTCGATGTTTCTTTTCTTACTTCCAAAAATATGTTATAATTTATTTGCTGTTTTTTGACTGTTCCAATCTTTGAATGCTTTACTTCGGCTTAATACTGCTTGCTCGCAAACTTCATCCCACCACGGATGTTTTCTACGTTCTTGTAAAGGGACCAACTTTAAGGCTGTTTTAATAATTTTTTGTTTCACTTCTTGCCAGTTCTGTGCTGGTTGTTTATCAAGTTGTTCTGTTAGGGCTGGTTTTATTTTCGTTGGGTCAAACTTTGGTATTAGCAGCCGCTTTTGTATAAGTTTTCGCGGTTTTAAGCTAAGTTTGATTCTAGTCAAGTAGTGATCCGTGTCTATATTTGCTCCTTTCCTGACTTGAACGTTCAAAATCTCTTTATGATTGGGGTACGAAATGGCAACATGGTCAATTTGAAATTCACCCATGTATGTGTTTGGGCACCTCCAGGTCTTTTGTTTTGATATTTTCTTCTTAAAATGGGTTGACATTATTTTTAGATTAAACTGCGAACATAGTTCAACCAATTTGGTTAGTCCATTTATGAGCGGGAAAACTGCCGACTGTTTTCCTGTACTTTTTTTCTCTCCCTAGCTGGGCGTTGAAATTACCCAATAGGATTTTTACATGGTTAGAGGGAATTTTAGAGATAGTCTTTTCTAGAATTTTCCAGGACTTGTTTACTTTTTCAGGATTAGATTTATTTTCTTCGTTAACTGGGAGGTGTGCATTGATTAATGTATAGTTTTTGTTAGCACACTTAAGGGTTAGTGTCGTAAGTCGATTATTTACTGGCTGGACATTTGTTATAGAACCAAGGATGTTTCTTGAGATAGCGAAAGCAACACCGAGATGTGGTGTATTTTTGAGTATTTTTTTGTCCGTTTTACTTTTAAAAAGTCTGTAGTTTCCGAATTCCAAGGTGTTATTATCTGTCAATCTAGTTTCTTGCAAAGCTAAAATTTAGATTTTTTACTGATTTAATGTTCGCCCCAATTCGTGTAGTTTTCCTGGACGCAGGAGAGAATTGATATTTACCGTTCCAAAGAAAGTTTTTGTTTTCGGTTTCAGACGTTGGCCAGAGGTCTCCGACTCCCTCTGAAAGATTTTGCGTTTAAGCCCGGACGCCCCAGAATCCGAAAGTCCAGTTGTACCAGCCAAGCTGGCAGAGGATTGTCTACCTCCTGGGGTAATTTTGTAATTACTAGAACGCTTCATCTTGTACTTTGAATTAAAGGTTTGAACCATGACGGTTCAGAGGTTAAGACTGGCGGGGTTAGTTCCAGAATTTTAACATCAGCCGCACCACTGGTGAACAGACGCTGACCACTCAACCGCTTGATACAAGTCAGACGCTAAGTGGATTTAGTTTTTTTTGCCTTGGTTCGGGGCTGCTTATTTTGAGATATTCGCATATATATATATATATATATATATATATATATATATATATATATATATATATATATATATATATATATATATATATCCAGTATACCTCGCCTAAGGTACTGGACGGGTCACGGGTGGTGGATAGTGAAAGTTCCATTAGATATTAATGGACAGCTGCGAATATGACAAGGCTTCTGGAAGATGGAATCACTGCGGAACTTTTGAAATCCGCTGGTCCAGGTACAATCAGGGAAATAACCAAAATTCTACAAGAAGTTTGGCGAACTGAACGGATTCCGGAAGATTGGAAAGATGCTCTAATCCATCCACTACATAAGAATGGAGATAGAACGGATGTAAACAACTATAGAGGGATATCTCTTCTCCCAGTTTGTTACAAGATTCTATCTCAATGTCTACTAGACAGAGCACAGGGACAGTTAGAACCTGACATTGGTGAATATCAAGCAGGTTTTCGACCGGGCATATCCTGCCCTGAACAGATCCTGAATCTGAAGCTGATTCTAAGACATCAAAAACTGTACAATAAAAATCTCGTCTGTACATTTGTGGATTTCAAAAAAGCATATGATTCTATTGACCGCGAATCTTTATTCCGAATCTTGAAAGAACAAGGACTAGATCTGAAAACGCTGGCAATTATTGAAGCAACGTTAACTAACACAAGGTCAAAAGTTAAATTCATGGGTGAGATCTCAGAGCCCTTCGAAATTAAAACTGGAGTGAGACAAGGGGATGGACTCTCGCCACTTTTATTTAACTGTGTTCTAGAAAAAGTAATACAGGAGTGGCGTGAAAAAAGTCGTCCCTGAATATTGACCAGCCCATTAAACTGGGGAGAACCAACATCAAAATTGATTGTCTGGCATTTGCTGATGATCTAGCAATTTTAGCTCAAGATGTATTAACGGCACAGAAACAGATTGAAATCCTAAAAGAAACAGCAGAAAATGTAGGACTCCAAATTTCCTTTGAACAGACACAATACATGACCTGCAACAGACTAAGAACGCCATTTCTAAAAACAAAATGTGGTAACATCAGACGAGTCTCTCAATTCAAATATTTGGGTGAAATAATCATGGAAAATGGGTTGGAAAAAGCGGCCAATAAGGTAGATGTCAAAAAATGGAAACGGCATTGAGACTTACACAAAAAATGCCTATCTAAAAACACAAAACTGAGACATTACAACACAGTTATTAAGCCAGAATGTCTATATGCTGCGGAAACGCTCATTTTGAATAGAAAGAGGGACATCGAGGACATTGAAAAGAAGGAAAGAAAAATCATAAGAAATATCCTAGGGCCCAAGCAAATAAATAGCACAACATACCGACTTCGAGAAAACCAAGAAATCAAACAATACACAGATATACATAGCGATATGAGAAAAAGAAGACTTAAGCTTTATGGACACATAAAACGGATGAATCCGAGTAGGTTAAGTAGACAAATAGTCGTATTTTATGAAAATAGGAGTAAAGCTAAAGTAGAAATAATTAAATGGATTGCTGCAATTAAAGAGGACCTAAGATCAGCAAATATTACACAGGGTGAAATTCAGGATAGAGGCTGTTTCAGACACAAGGTTAACGTTTGGAAAGTTGGCCAGGGAGAAAAATGCAGGAACACTGGAACAACTTGGTCTGACGAAAGGAAAAAAGCTCATAGCGAAAGAATGAAATTAGTATGGGCACAAAGGATGGTTAACAACCACAAGCGCCTTTAATTGTACTTCGCGTGGTCCACCAGGGCCCATACGTGAATAATAATAATAAATAAATATATATATATATATATATATATATATATATATATATATATATATATATATATATATATATATATATACTACCTCATTTGCTATACATGAACGATTTAAAACTCTATAGAGAAACCAGAGAGAAACTAAATTGATTAATAAAAACAGTCGAAATATTTAGTAGGGATATCAAAATGTCATTCGGATTCGAGAAATGCTCCACTATCAGCATATAAAAGAGAATCAGAATCAATAACATCGAGAACACTCACTAACTTCAATAACATCAGAAGACTCATACAAATATTTAGGAATGCTTCAAAACCATAAATTTTATCATAGCCTATTAAAGAAGAATTTTTCCATTTTGTACCAAAAATGTCTAACAAAACTCCTAAACACCAAACTGAATGGTGGAAACCTCATTAAAGCAATCAATGGCTGGGCGGTGCCAACTCTGATATATTCTTTTGGCATTATTAAATGGTCTGAAATAGATCTTGATGAACTAGATAGATTGGGACGAAGAACATTGACAAAGTTCCGATGTTTACATCCCAATTCGAGTAGAAGAAAATTGGGAGACAGAGGGCTTATGAATGTCAAGAATTTTTGTCTCGACCAGGAGAATTGGATGAGAGTTCATTAGTTCACATAGCACTCTAATGAAACTGGTTGTTAAGCAGGACCAGGGTTTCACCCCGCTGAATCTAAATAGACAAAATCGTGTTGATAGTAGAACAGCACTGAAGGCTATCGATCAAGAATGGAAACAACAGGCATTACATGGGAGATATCCTAAATCACATGAGGATTACTCCACTGACAAACTTTTTTCTTTAAACTGGTTTAGCAATGGACTATTATATCCAGAAACAGAAGGTTTGCTACAGCTATTCAAGATAAGGTAGCAAGGACAAGAAATTATGAAAAACATATACTACAAATGGATGTTGTCAATAAGTGCAGGAAGTGCGGTAGTGTGGGAGAAACAATTGAACATCTTATTGGAGGGTGATCGGTCCTAGCCCCTAATGCTTACCTAGGCAGGCATAATCAGCTGGCGAAAATTATTCACCAGCAAATCGCTTTAAAACACTCGCTATTTGATAAGATACTTCCATCACATACACACAGACGCCTTTCCCAGTACTTGAGTCAGCCGATACCATTCTTTACTGGAATAGACCAATTACAACAGATCGGACGGTTGATCATAATAAGCCGGATATTGTTCTAATTAACAAAAAGCAGAGGAGAGCTTTCATAATTGACATTACGATACCACTCTCTCACAACATCAGAAAAACTGAAATGGAAAAGGTCACGAAGTATGAAAATCTTGCATTTGACCTGAAAAATGGAAATTCCAGAAAGTGGAGCTGCTACCTTTTGTTATTTCCGCCGAAGGTCTATTAAGCAAAACCTTTTCCAAAAACAAAATCGATCACCACAGTAAGGCAACGAGCAATTCCCTTATAAACTTGCCACATTGTTCGTAATGTACTAAGCCGAATGGGAGGAGCTGAACTGCTTTCTCATCTTGGCATTATAAACCCGACCAGCCCAGTCGGTGATTGTGATAATGGGCACATGTTTCGTCTCTTGATGTTTAGCCTCTTCAGGGCACCGACATGTGCTCTCTCTCGTCAAGAAGAGGAAGATCCCATCCACAGTCAACAACCCATACTTTTCGCCGACTTCCCGTCGGATGGCGTTTATATGCAGTGTTAGAATTCTTTGGACTGCGTCCAATAAGACAACAGTGCTGAGTGTCATCAGACACCCAACTGCTGGGTTCCACAGTCTTATGTGGAACACACAACAACCTGCGTCTCCACCTAAATGAACATTTTGTTGATTACTTGACTGGGGTCGGCCCCACCTATCCTTTCCATTGGAGAGCACATGTTTCGTCTCTTGATAGACTCTTCAGGGCACCGACAGGTGCTCTCTTGTCAAGAATAGGAAGATCGCATCCACATTCAACAACACATACTTTTCGCCGAACCCAGTTCGAAATGGTATATGCTAAGGTTGTGAAACTCGGTATACTTCAATAAGTTGGAATGGGAAAACGGTTTTTTGTGTTAATAATTGAATATTTTACTCAGGGCGTCACACACAGGGGTGTCTCCTTGGTAAATACTACCATAACTTTTTTGTTTGTAATATTTTTTAATTTTTTAAATCAATTTATTGAATCACATTTTTTTTTAGGTAAAAGAGATCATCTTATATCATCTCGTTAGAATAGACTGTTTTCCAGAAAACTGACTTTTTCTAAACCAATGCACGAGTATATGGAAAACGAAATGCATCTTAATAATTAAGTAGGCGGCTGTCACTGTCAATATTTGTCTTTGATGTTTACATTATCGCGACCCAGAACTTTCTTCTGCCATTTTGAATATATTTTACGATGTCATCAGTACATTCTGCTTTTGGTCTTCTTCGTGGTCGATTGAGCTCAAGCGACATCCACTCCATTGGTCCACCTGTCACCCCATCGCCTTGCTATGTGGCCTGCCCACCTCCACTTCCCGTACCCTTTCAGTGATGTTACATACTTTCGTTTGGTCTCTGATCGATGTGCGTGGTTTTCTGTCCCACTGTGTAATGCCAAGCATACAGGAAATTTTTCCATTCCCCTCTGTTCTACCCGAAGTTTTTAAACTGATTGCGATCTGAGTGTCCAGTCTTTATTTCCGTATGTTATAGCCGACAGGACACAGTGATCAAAGACTGTTCAAGTCAAGTGGGAGTTTGTTCTCAAGCACTAAGTTAAACCTGCTAAATGTTTTTTACACAACAAAAGGAAACCTTACCTATAAATTATCTTTTAAATCTATTAATTATCTTTTTTTTTTTGTTGAAATTACTAGCACTAATTTTTCACCACACAGCACGTTTTAAACGACCCACGTTACATTAATAGACACATGGCTAATTGTTTTATTAAATGAAATGTTCAAAATGTCTATCATTTGAGTCCGTGTAAGCCTGGCACGGTTCTAACCTATTTTCTCGAACACGTTGAAAACCAAATTTTTCATATAATCAAAAAAGAAAAAAAATCAACGGATTATCAGATCTGGTAAGCCAATGATTGAGTTAATTTCTTCTTATCCATCTATTTTCAAAATTATTATTTAAGTGCTCAACCACAGGATGACTTAAGTATTCTGGGACGTCATCATGCAAATACCAACCACATATCAAAGGCAATATATAAAGCGGCACATTTTCTTAAAAAACATTAACAATTAATTTCTTAAAAAATTAAATATTCCTGACCATTTAATACTTGGGGTTAAAGTAGCCCTAAATTTGATTTCCCACTAGTAAGCCCATAAATTAATCGAACATTAATGTTCGGATTTTTAAGTAACTGGTTCCGCTAGCTCGGAAATTATGAAAATTTCAAATCCTATTACTCGTGAAAGAAGCTTCGTTGGTTGATAAATTATTTTTAACTTCGAGTACTTCTGATAGAATCACCTTCAACAATACGTAAAATTTTCGGCTTCAACAACGATTTCTCGACACAGTACCCGAATTTGGACACATATTTGCCTATCTGGAAACGATCTTTCTGGGTATAGTTGCTCATCAATAGGCGTAGCTTCTTTGGGATTTTGGAGAACTTCTCTGTAAATAAGAATCATATCGTGACATTTGCGTGCAGAATGCGTTTTTAGTTATAAATTAAACTTAAATACTCGCACTGACATACACTGAAATAATTTTTGTCACCATTTTGAAATAACATTCTTTGTCGTGTCGTAACATCATCTTCATTAGTCAGTTCAGACAAAGTTATCTCATCGATTTTGGCTGCTGTATGGCGTAGTTTAAGTTAAGTAATAATCAGTAAATATTTGCCAAATATGTTTTTACAGGTATTTGATTAATATAATTATTGTTTAGCTGGATTGGTTTAATATTGTTAATTTAATAATGTTGTGACTTAATAAGTTTTTCTGCGGGAACTATTGGGTTTTTGACCCTTGTTGTAAGAAACTTCCTTCTTAATGCTGTGAAGAATTATAAGCTAAATTTATGAATAATAATAATAATAATATATACATATATATAAGGCGAAGGAGGCGAGATCCATCCTTGTAATTCTGCCCTTAAGCCGGAATCCCTTTTTAAAGGTGAGATCCGAAATCGGACCCCACCATTTTTCGCCTGTATATAGTTACCATTTGAATCAGTCCGTCCTAAAACGAATTTTGACGAATTTTTAGTTGGATTTCCAATTTTTCATTTTTTATATCTTTTATACTATTGAGGTTTCAGTATATCATTATAGGTGGCGTCAACATCATTTGTAAACAGGTGTCTGATTATTAATAAAGACGAGATCCGACAATCGCGCAACACAGCCAATATATATATTCTTATATGCAAAGGCTTACATTGCAGTTTTGGTGGCCTGATATTTATATTTTAGAGCTGGACTTGAAAATTTGTCTATTTGATTTTTATTATTTGTTTATTTTATTATTGTGTAGTGGTTTTAAATACTAGTAAAATAATGTGTTCCTTATAAAATTAAAAAAAAAAAATCTTAATAAGGAAGAACATTATAATAAAAGAATTAGGTGAAAATATCTGTGTGGTTATGCAGCACCGGAATTATTTTTGTAAAGCCGATTATTAGCAATAATATGTTAGCAACATATTTGTCAATAAGTCTGGCAAATAAAATACGAAATACGGATTTCGACTTTATTCTAATATAATTATAAATATAATATATTTTCCTTGAAGAGCAATACAATCATTCCAATGCTTTTCTAGCATTTCTACAACTTTTTGCAAACTTTCTTTCCATCTGGAGAACATGGTGGATAAGTAAGCAATTTGAAGTGAAATTCATTCAATTTAGTCATCATTGCCAACAATTTATGACACGTTGTATTGTCTTGTTGAAACAGCACTTTTTAGTTTATTCGGACACTTTTTTGCGATCGCGTCCTTCAAACGTACCAATAACACTATGTAATCTTCTCTATTGATGATTTTACCTTTCTCCAGATAACCGACGAATAATATCCCATGCGCATTCCAAAATACTGAGGCCATAACCTTGCCTGCTGATGGTTGGGTTTTTGGTCGCCTTGGACGGTTTCACTGCATGATTTCGTTACATGTTATATTGTCACATACCGCATGAAAAAATCCTTATTATTTCGCTTAAACAGCTGTAAACATTGCTCAGAATCGTCAATACGTTGTTGTTTTTGGTCCGCTTGTGAGCAAACGCGGCAGCCAAATCGATAGCAATTTACGCATTCCCAAATGTTGTACAATTCCTTTCGACATCTTCATATCACCTATCTCTTGCAACTTTAATTTACGGTTTTGCGAAATAATTTTGTGACTTTTTCTCACAGAGCGTTCAGTGTCATCGGTACTTGTACGGTCGCGTTTAAATTCAGCATATTAATCAATTATGGTTGATTTTCCTGGAACACAGTCCGTGTAATGTTTATCAAACCATTGTTTTGCTTCGACGATATTTTTCTTCATCAAAAATCAATGCTTAATCAACACACGAAATTCTTTTTTTTTGTTCGTTCTTTTGAAAACAACAAAAGTAGCGTCTCTTAAAGCACAACTCAGAAACTAGTACATAGATTGTCATGAAATTTTGACACATACGTTTAAAGGTTGGCACAATCGACCAGTGCTAAGGATTTTTCGTAAGCCATCTATATATCAGAGCGGGAACTTATTGACCGATGTGTTACATGAACAGACTACCTTTTTCACGAAGTGACCTAAATGATTTGTAAATAACCAGCTAATTGCTTTTGCAACTAGGTTGAGGAAATTGTGGTGTAAACTGTATAGATTATAAGATATAGGGTTATACAACTTCATAATAAAAAGTTCAAACTTCATCATAAAAAGTTCACTCATATATCAGTTTCACAGTCAGTTAGGACACTTTGTAAGAAAACGGACGATATGGTTAATTTAAATTGATACACAATTATATACAATTATAAACAAATATAACATTAATATAACAATATATATAATACTATAACTAATCACATAAAAACTGATAATATAATGTTTGCAAGACGAGGTTAGTTAATTTGATAAAGAAAAACTGGTAATCAAAACCAATCTTTGAAATTTAATATTACCGCATAAATAATGAATTGAAGGACATTGAATGGCTTCATTGATATCGATGTATTATTGTCAGCAATTTCTACATCTCACAAGATATTTTAAATTTTTTAAACAATATTGTTTTTTTACATCTTTATGAAACAAGTTTAAAATGATTTTAATTTTTGAAAGCTTAGGAAGTATTTTTAAACACAATTTTTACCTCGACGAGATGGTTACAACCTGTTTATTAGTTATTTAGGCAGATATGTAATATATTATAAGTCAGAAACAATAAACGTTGAAATGTTTGAATACGCAGTGTGTCCGAAAAATAACGGAACTTTTTATTTAGAATAAACATTTAGATGTTTTGCCAAAATTATTTCTTTTTATTCAAGATACGTCCCTCCGCATCTAAATACCGATGGACGCTGCACATCACCATATGCTAGCATAGATTTTTTATGCCGTTTTTCGAAACAGCCCTAATGACTTCGTCATTCCTTTTTGGATTTGCGTAACACCGTCATCAAATATTATTCCATCAACAATATCTTGCCAATTGCCAAAGAGGAAATAATCACAAGGAGATAAATCAGGCGAGTACGAAGAATGTTGAAGCATACGGATTTGTTTTTTCGGCATAAATTACGAACAGCGATGATCCGGTGAGATGCTGCATTATCGCACAATAAAAATCAACTTCCCGGCGCTCGATATTCGGTCCTCAATCAAACAATTCTCTTTCACAAACGCTCTATAAAACCCAAATAAGATTCATCAGTTATATTTTGACCCTGTGGAATAAATTCCCGAAGTATATTACCTTTAGAATCGTAAAAACAGATCAACATCTCTGGGGACTGGATACGAAATTTTTTCGATTTCGGAGAGCCTGGCGACTTCCACCTAGCACTTTCGAGCTTTGCGATTTCAAGAATGTGTAGCTCTATCTGGCTGAATTAAAAGGTCCTTGCAATGCTCAACACGTGCAAATTCTTAATGTTCATTTAAGGCGTGTGGAACAAATGGAGCACTGACTTTCCATTTGTTTAAACCCCTTTTTAAAATTTCGTAAATCATGTATTTGGTCGTATTTAATTCCTCCATTATTCACCTCATAATCAAATTCGCATCGTAAATCCGTTCTCGAATCACATATATCACTCGAACACACGTGCACGCAAGCAATCATCACAATAAACATTTGTCATCGATTCAAATGTTTCTATAAAAGTTTTACCAAACTTGAAACAAAATGTCATATTAGCTCTTTGTTCCATCGTGTTTTGGTGATGAGGTGACAAAAGGTACTGTCACTTTAACTTGACAATCCGTCGAATCTAATGATGGCAGTCTCATTTTATAGAGATTTACAGCTTTCAGATTATACATATTGTTTCAATAGATGGCGCTTGTAGTTTTCTTTAAATTTAAAATGTTACAGAGTTCCATTCATAGCATGTCAATAACGCCTTTTATCACATCAATTGTTGAATATAATTGAGGAAGCATAAATCGTAATAAACTGAGACTTAAACAAAATTTTTTAAAATTTTAAATTATACAAGTTATTTTTCATGTAAGATACCCCTAAGGTTTTATTGGCTGTTTTGCCGTTACAAGTTACTTAGTAATCATCTGGCTTATGACTGTATCATAGCTTCATCTGGATATAAGGTTAAAAGATGTCAAATGCTGCACAGATAATCAAATATTGCACACGTGCCAACTAGAAATCTTCTAAGTGAATAATTAGAGGAAGGGCAGAAGTTCTACTACAAGTAGAAGTGTCTTCTACAAAGGAGTTTCAAATTATACCATAAGTAAAATCCTTCACGTTTTTACTTTATGTGTTAGTGAAGATTGCCTTCAGTTCAGCAATAATATTTTCAAATAGAGAGCTTTCTAATATTAATAGTGTAAAGAAAATTATTTTTTAGATTAGGTGCATGAGCGATATTTTGATATATGGTCTTTTTTACCTTTTTGATATATGGTCTTTTTAAGTCTATGTATAATAAGGAATGTTATTAAATTATAATTTGATATTTATAAAAATCCACCTTTTTAGATATAACAATCCCAAAATTCAATTAATTTTAGACACTGCTGAACAGAAAATCAGCCTTCTTAAAACGTGCACTAACAAAATAGTTTTATAATACCTGTAGTTGTTTCGAATCGCATATTCACTCTGGCAACACTTGCGGATCTCGTATTGTGTGTATATTACTTATAAGCTAACGTATATATTAGATCAGATCTCGTCTTTCTATACTTTCGTAACAGATCTCATCTTAAAAGAGATATTTCTTGTATAAAAAATACTTAAAACTTACCCCTCTATTGGCCTCACAAATTGGCCAAGTTTAAATTTACTAGGGCAAAAAGGAAAATTTGATATAATTACCCTATCGGCCGTATCTATGATTATATTTAATTTTTGGATCTCGACATAAAAGGAAACAATGAATATCTTTTTTCTATATATATATATATATATATATATATATATATATATATATATATATATATATATATATATATATATATATATATATATATATATATATATATATATATATATATATATATATATATATATATATATATATATATATATATATATATATATATATATATATATATATATATATATATATATATATATATATATATGTATATATATGTATATATATATATATGTATATATATATATATATGCATATATATGTATATATATGCATATATATATATATATATATATATATATATATATATATATATATATATATATATATATATATATATATATATATATATATATATATATGAAAGATAAAATACATTCGAAGTCTTTTCTCCTTCAGACATTCTTTGTGGTCTAAATTCGAGAGCGGAAATATTTTGTGACAGGCGAATATTTCACGTGCGAAAGGAGATGAATTCGCAATTGCTAGTTGGATCAAATCAGAATGTTGTCGATTACGCCTATAGAAACGAAAGGAAATAATATGAAGTATCGAAATACGGCTATTTTTTTCATTGCCAACGATGAGCAAAACTGTAATTGTCGTTTCGTTTCTGTTTTCTTTTCTTTTCCGTGACGGGATTTTCTAGATAAAACTCGTTGATGAAAATGTCAGCATGACTACAATAAAACTTATGCAATTTTACTGAAGAATATGAAACCATATTATGAAAATTAATGTCCAATGTGAGAAAAAACCCTAAATAGGATGAAGGTTTCGTTTTAGAATATGAGGGTTAGTGCTAATTTATAATAAGGATCGATACAAATCACCAAATTTTATTTATTTGAATACAGATTCTTTATACTGCAATTCACAAGAATACTAAAGTATTTTCGATTGGATCCACTTCAGGATTTTTTACCCGTACATAAATTTTGTTTTATTCTCTCTTCAATAAGTTTAATTTTTACCAACTGCACCCAATTTCTGATTATACACTGCATGATCAGAAGGGATTCTACCTTCGCACTGGTCTTTCTCAATAAATATGCATAATAGTTAATTCTCTCTAACCGAATATTTTGAAAATATACAAATATACAAAAATACAGCAATATAAAAATATACAAACCACGCAAATATTGTCCTCTCCTTAAGCGTCTCGTTAAAACATTAGCAAGTGCCCCCCGAGATCGGTTTCTGACTTTAAACCGTCATTACCAAAAGAATTATCAAAAGTACGACCATATATATCGGCCATTTTCAGATGTAGGCTGTAATATAATACACCTTGCGCCATCCTGTAGTAAAAGTGTGCGATATTTTCCACAAACCCGCTAAACAACTTTTCATGAATATTTTTTCCTTATGTTTATTTTCTTCTCTCTCGCCTTATTTTCATCTCCCTTTTAGTGACAATAAAAACCTCTATGCTAAAGTGTGTTTGAGTATAAAAACTAAACTACAGCAATGTGTAAATACTGAAGTCTGACAATTTGAGTACTTGAGAGATTGAACTTAATTGGGATTTGCATATCGTTATTATTCACTAAATAAAGCTATTGTTTTTTTCATAATATAAACTCTATACCTAATTTTGCATCCCTCTATTTATTATCCTCTATATAATATACCATCCCTCTATATTATATACTATAATGAAAGTCATTAGTTAAATAAGTAAAACGTTTTGTTTTTACAATTACAATTTTTACAATTTGTTTACTACAATTGATTTATTTTTCAACCTAGTCTTCTTGTAGCTCGATACACTCGTCCAATGATTCTCCAACTTTTTATACATTCAAAAAAGTACGAATTGTCGAACTCTGCAACACACTCGTCTGTTTCAGCGATATTCTCTTCGTTTGATATTTTTTTCAAGTCAGCCATTTCTTCTTGTTTGGAAAGAGATGCCATGAAAGTAAAAATATTGAACTTATTTGTTTTCAGGGACTACTAAAACAAAACTAAATGTCACATCGGCTTAAAATCTATGGCGTTTATTTACGGCTAAAAATTTAGGAAGCTACTTGCAATTACATTTTATCTTAGTAATGCATTCACTAACATCTCCCTCCCTGTTGGCAATTTTTTGCTAAATATGTGATATTAATTTTTCTTCCTCAGCTCCGCATTAATCTGACATAGCACCGTGTAGATATAAGATGAAATTCGAGTTCTGTTTTTTTTTAAATATGTACATTACCACTATTTTGTGGTATCAACGTCAATACTTTTTATTTCAGTAGTACATCAGAAGAGAGCGAATATCATATCAAGTATATCTATTTCCAAATAAAAAAATTAATTATATTTTTGCCCTCAATCTACTTTATTTTACTCAATCTACATAAAAAATTAAAAATGATATTCGAATAAATTATGCCAGTAAATACAATTATGTATCGGGTGAGCTACTCGCTCGCCTAGGAATACGAAAGCTTTACCTCAACGTTTAATTCTAAACCTACTCTCCTACCTTATTCTGCAATAAACATTACAAAATTAAATAAATATTATTCTATTTTATCATATTAGTGATGCACGGTCTAGCTATATAAACTCTTTCTTTCAAACTGTTTTAAAAAGTATGTCATAATCATGTCCAATTAAGTTAAAATCAAGAGAAACCCAAGTAATTTATTCAGCCTTAAGACACATTAGAACAGTCCTAGAATTATGAGGTTTAGTTTAATATATATATATATATATATACATATATATATATATATATATATATATATATATATATATATATATATATATATATATATATATATATATATACCTAAAACTAACATGTAACTTTCTAAGCTTTAGTTCGCAATCCTAGCTTAAACTATCTAACGTTAAAACTTTAAAAATTACTTTTTAAAATTCGCTAAATGATCTTATCATTATTTTGCTCGTCGATTTATTGTTACAAATATTTCATTCATTCGAGGATCACCGTGCAAAACTTTTTCCTTGTATTGTAACGTTCAGTATGCAAACAGAGATAAGGCCTTTCGAGAAGACTTTGGAGGTTTCGGCCTGTTTCGTGCCCCACCACGCGTTAATCAGTGTTCCCGGCTAATGTGGTCTTGTTTAGGAACTGGAACTGTCCCCTTTGTTGCTTCTGTTTACTTGTGTCTGCTCCTAATAACATCTGCATAAATTTTAGTGTTACAGCAATAAGGATAATTTGTTGGAATGTTAATGCAGTATGACAGATTATATCTTGTTTCAACAAGAACTTCGTTGAGTGTAATCTTACAGTTTGGTTAATTGAAACTATTATAATAATAAAATATAACTAGACCAAGTTTATTACTGCGGGTTCGTTATTAAATGTAAATAAAATATTAAACCGGCTGTGTTGTGAATACTTAAAACATAATTTTCTATGATATAATTTCCTATTTTTGGACGAATCAGAGTTCGCTCAATACAGGGAAATAATACGGTGCATTGTTTAGATATAAATTATTTATTTATTATGTAAATCGTTTGGTTTCTTGAAGAATTCAAACTTCTTTGGGTGAAGATGTTGAACAATTATTTCACAGTTACTGTGAAGAGCTAAGTCAGTTCTTGTACTGGAACCTTTGGTGTAAAACACTAAACTAGAAAGGATATTACACTATAGACCATACATCATAAGGAGATAATGTGTGAACTATCATTATCACAGCGAAACTGTTTCGTTGGTTTATCAGCTTCATTATCAAGTTTGATGATTACGTGAAACATTTCAACCAAAACTCAATTTTTTTTCTGACGATGAATAATGTCTGAATTATTTGTGTTGCCATATTGAATGAAGAATTCTGTCCTGATTTGAGAATTTTGAACGTTTTGTGCATATTGCTTGTTCCAACTTCGTTAACAGCAGGCAGTATTCAGTTGACTGAAGCGTCCTATATGACATCCTTTTGGTATTATCTACTCGTGATAAATATATTCTGTCTTGTTAGATATGTTAGAGCTATCACCTACGAAATTGAATTGAATGAATAATTCTGTTCTGATTTGAGAATTTTGTATGTCTTATGCATATTGCTTATTCCAACTTCGTTAACAGCAGATAGTATTCACTTGACCGAAGTGTCCTACATGACACTCTTTTGGTATTTTTCTATTCTTAATAATTCCACCTTGTCATATATATTAGAGCTATCACCTACGAAATGGATTTTTTTCGTTTGATTCTTGCATCAAACGAGATCATAACCATTGACAACTGCATAATACAGCTTAGAAAATAATATAAGTACCTATGCAAATTCTATCATGGCAACATCTCTATCGGTTCCCCTTATTGAGGAGGAATTTATAAATAATTCTTAATAACGAAAATGAATACAATCATAGTTGCGTAAAATAATGTTACTAATGTTTCTTAACATTAGACTTCACAAACAATTTGATGAACAACGATAAGACAACACAAGTAAATCAGAATGAAGGTACTTTCAAAATATATTCCGAATTAACTTATTTGCTCCCTCCGACTCAAAATCGTCCATAATCTGGTCTGGACAATTATCTTTATTTACTAACAAGTTATTTCTATAGAATATTTCCCATCAAACTGAAAAAAAAATACATAACATTTTTACGGTTTAATTTCCATTTCCCCATCTAGTTTGTCTTACTTTAAAACATTTTTTTAAGGCGAGTATGAGACCCTCGAGAAGAATGTCGTGGTTTTAGTTTGTTTCAAAACCCCTCCACGCGTTAGTCAGTGTCACCTTTAGATCGTGTTTAAAACTTGAAAAAAACATTGCTGCGACTGTTTACATTTATTTGCTTTAAATTATATCGACGTATATTTTCATGTTAATTATCATATTCAACTTAGAATAGAATTCTTGAATGATAAAATTAGTTGATCACTCAAATTATATTAAATATTAATCAAATTATAAAAAATATATTTCAACAATATATATATATATATATATATATATATATATATATATATATATATATATATATTAAAAAGCTAAGGAAGTTCCAAAGCGCCAGCAAGCGTCTCCCAAGACCGGTTTCTGGCCTTAAACCTTCATCAGTTGGGCTCAAGCTGGACACAGGAAAAGCGGATGAAGGAACGACTAAAGCCATGACCATTTAAATTGCCCATGTCGAAAGGCTGCAATTAGGAATGAAGGAATGAAGGAATGGCACGACGTGGAACACGGGAGAACTTCCTTAGCATTTTAATACTTTTCTCCACGGGCCCAGTTCACAATTTTTCGTTCATACCTGGTACTTACCCGAGGTTAGACGGGTCACGAACGGTTTCGCACAGTCTGACTGCTGCAACCGTTTACCGCAGGATGGCGTGGCAGCATGTGATTGAAGAGCAATAAAAACGATTCGTTTCTCGAACGGATTATGACGTGCCATGAAAAGTGAATGTTTTACGACAATTGCTGACTATCCGTTTATTGGTTGGATCTCTGATGAAGCTCCTTGTGCAAAAGAAGGATAGACGACACTTCAAACGTCGATTGCGTGCGGCACCTATTTATCGAGCTTTTTTTACTTTTCAATGTCCAGCATATGGCTTCCGAACAGTTCTACGCGGATTGGCTTCGATTAAGGCTCTCAGTTGGTCGTTGTCAACATCCGATGGCCGACCACTACGCTCATCATCTTCAAGGCTCTCATCGGCGCAACGAAATTTTTTAAACCACCATTGCACAGTACGTTTATTAGTGGCTTCTGCGCCAAACTGGGCACCGTTGATATCGCGAGTTGGCTCGGTAATTTTTCGGCTTACTTAGAACTGGAACAACAAAATTGTGCAGTCTGAAACACTTTGAAAAGTTAGATAGAGCGAAAAACGCGGCTTTAAAATGATATATAAAGTCAAAGCAATTTAAAATAAATGTATTTAAAAAGGCAGAATTTAAAATTAAAATAACAACCGTTATTGCGATTTCTTAATATTTCGGTTATTTCTTAACAACCTAATACATTAACTACAGATAAGAACGGTGACCATAAACATATTTTGACCGAAAAAAAAAAAAAAAAAAAAAATATATATATATATATATATATATATATATATATATATATATATATATATATATATATATATATATATATATATATATATATATATAATACCTTTATGATAGACTACTGGGCAAAAACTATGTACATAATAAGTTTAAAACATTTTCTTATATAGAGAGTTTAACGCCAAAATGTCATTTGTCATTCTCAAGTGCTGTTCATTAGGAGTGATGAGTTCAATTTGAGTCAAGAGTTAAACGTGGTATTTGTCACCAAATGCCCCTTTTCTGTTGCTTTTAAGTCTTCTTGAACTTTGATATTAGTTCCCATACTTCGCTTCTGAAGGTAATTATATTTTTCACGTTAGTGGCACCAAGTTAGATGCCTTGAAACTGTATATTTTATATGAAATATCATTCAATGACATTAATGTTTGAAAACAATTTTGGTAAAATGTCCGCCGCGACTGCTTGTGATAAAGCGCATTCTGTCAATCTAATTTCCGACCACTTTTTCAAGCAATTATGATCTTATATTCGCAATTACCCGAGGTATGTCGGCTTTCAAGGCGTCAACCGGGCGTGCTGGTTTATAAATAATAATAATCAAAAGACGTTAAATCAGATGTTTTTGGTGGCCAATTAACAGGTCCCTTCCTCGAAATAATGTTCTCAAAAAAATTGTTCCCTCAATATATCGATGTAGGGCCGTCATGTTGGAACCACATCTCCTCCAGCTTAAATTTTCCACGTAGTCGCCCAACCTCAAAACGTAAAAGCCCAACCTCATGCGAACGGCGACGAATTAGAAAATTTGGATCTTCATTAACACTGTTAGCCAATAAGCATTAGCGAAGAAAATATCGCCGCTGTATTTTCTTCGGAACGCACATTTTTTGTTTTAATATCGAGCAGCGTGAAATGCGTTCGGAATTTGTCGATAATTCGGCAAATACATCACGAAGTTCAAGTGCGCTTTGATAATACATTTCGACAATTTGCAAGCAGTGCTCAGTTTTTAACGTTTCATGATGATCTTCCAAGCTATTGAGACACAGATTTACAGACTTGCGCACAAACTCGCATTACTCTTTATATCCGTTCGTTGTTTATTATTTTTAAATATTTCTGTGCTCTCGAGACACTATTTATTATCACTATTACTTGTCTTCCATATCTGATTTCTTCTCTAATTACTTCGTCCAAGATGCGATCTCATGTGATGACCAGTCTCAGGTATTTATATATCTCGTATCATATTTATATGTCTAACTATGTTCCTTAGCTGCACATATATTCCGTTTGTTCTGTATTTATCTCTAATTATCCATATCATCTATTGTATGCCTCTTCTCGTAGTCATGAGCTATTATTACTGAGGAAAAAAACTACAAACACAACATTCAAAAACAAAATTCAATTCTATTTTCCGACAAGCCTATATAAACCAGCGTTAAATTTCCTTGGGTTTTAATTCCAATTTCCCATTTGAATTACTTTATAGCTCTAGCGATTTCTAAACTGTTTTATATTCGCAACATGATCTTATCACGATTCCACACCCCGATTCATTCTCACAAATGCTTCATTTATTTGATATTTGCCAAGAAAAAAATTCCCAGCATCGCAATTTCTGGTGTGCAAACGACGATAAGGCCTCTCAAAAAGATTCGAGTTGTTTCAGTCTCCTGTCATTTTTTGAATCACCCCTACGCGTTTATCAGTATTGTCGGCTAATGAAGTCGTGTTAAGGAACTGAAACTCTTCGTTGCTACCGCAATTTTGTTATATTTGCTCTTAATCTCATCTGCATAAATGTTACTGATAAACCTACATGATACAACAATAATTTGCTGAATTGGTAAGTTTTTTTTGATAGATAACCTACTCAAAATTTGACAGTTATTTTTTTCATTTTGACATTTGAAATCCTAAACTATTTTTATTTAGAATAAGGCCATCACGCATACGCTGTACGAATAAATAGGCCATGTATTTTATTCCACTGTACAGTTAAAACAGCAGATGGGTATATTACATTATATATGTAAAGAAATAAATTTACCATATACGAGCTGGATTACCATTAGTTCCTCAAAAGGTCACTGTTTTGTGTAGTTTTATGTTTCATAAGAATTACTGGTTCGTGTTACTTGGAAGAATAGATTGGCATTACGTTTATAGGTAAAAGATTTTAATAAACTAAATATTATCTCAGTAATAGACGTGTACGAGTGACGAGCATTATTCCCAAAAAACTGAATAGTATCTAGTCAATTTCTTGATTATATTAAAACAATGAAGTAAACATATTGCATTACATTACATTCAACCGTAATTAAAAAATCCGTGTGGAATTTACATGTTTATTTAAACAAATATCCTGTCATATAATATTAATGAGTGAAATTCAGTATTATTAATATATAATTTGATTAATACTACACTAAATATGTATACAATGTTAACATTTTTTCTGATTTGTTGAAAATTGAAAATCGATCAGATTTTGTATGGTAATTGCATGGTAATGCAGCTATGTAAAAATAAATATAAATGAATTATTTCATCCCAAAGAAAACAATCTCCATCTTATTTTACTAAAAATAAATTTAATTTAGCAAACATACTTCAGAGTCATAGGGTGTAATACCAGACAGTATTGAGAAAATACTAATATTCTAAGAGTTTCACATCTATAGGAGAATTAACATTCACTATTAACATATTTACTATTGACCGACAAACACAAATGTTATAAATAATTAGAAACAGTGCCAAAAATAATTGAAAAGAAGATAAACCGATTCAGATAACATTAACATGGTCGTGGTATTTTCAAATAAGCTTTCTTATCTAACAAGATAAAAGCAGGAATAAAACAAATAACACGTTTTAAAGTAATGTTTGAGAATGTAAAGTCGTTTTACGAAACTATAGTCACACAAATTTTGTTTAAAAATAAAAGTGATTGATAACAAAGTAAAAAATTGTTTTATTCCTTTTTAAAAAATAAACTATCACGAAGTAACGGGCAAATCAATTAATAAGATAAAAGCATATATACTTCTGAACAATTCTTTTTTCTGAAGGTTTATTTATTTGAATCTCTTCAAAGCTCTTAACGTTATTTAGTAACTAGACCTATAGGTTAATATAGACCTACAGCTTAATATAACAACAAATATCTGGAATCGAATAACACTAATGAGCTCTACACGAGCAAAATATGTACACTAGTGTGACATACAAAGAGCTCATAGAAAATTAACACAATTTGACAATGCCATACAAAAAAGGTTAACTAACTATAACTATTAAAACACTAACTACAACACTAAACTATTAAAAATATAATCTTTTTGTATGAAAATACACAGTAGGCAAGTGGAGAATATTAAAAGAATTCAAAAACAAAGAAATTTTTTTTTCCTGTGCCGCACGCAAAATTCTCAACCCAAACCCAGGCCCTATATTCAGGTTGATGGCGACTGAAGGATTGAGAATTTTACGTGGAGCACAGAATTTTTTTTCCCTGTCTTTGAATATTTTTAATATTCTCCACTTGCCCACTGTATATTTTCATGCATATCCGGTACTTGGGGTACTTTGGGTCCGAATGGTTTCAGACAGTAGTACTGTTACGAACCACCGGATGGCATACGTTGCGTTTCTATGCTGCTTTCATCCGATTTGGCCGATTAATATGGTCTGGACCCTGGTCAATCCTTCAGTTGCTTTCGAACGTACAACTCGAAGTCCGACTGATGACGGCTTAAGGCCAGAAACCGGTCTCAGGAGATGCTTGTTGGCGTGGTGGCGAATGAAGGATTGACAATTTTACGTGGAGCACATGAAAACCTTTTTTCCATGTTTTTGAATATTTTTAGTCTTATTGTTATTCTACTCATGATTTACGGTTACAAATATTTTATTCTTTCAAGAATAGTACACGAAAACTTTTTTTCAATATCATGCCTTTTGGTATGCAAACGGAGATAAGGCTTGTCGAAATGACTTTCGTGGTTTCGGCCTATTCCCTGTCCCCACAGGCGTTAATCAGTGTCGCTCGCTAATAAGGTCGTGTTTAGAAACTGGAACTCTGGCCCGTTGTTCCCACTGTTTACTCGTGTTTGTCCTTAATCACATCTACATAAATTTTAGTGTCATGGCAACGCAGTGATAATTCGTTAAATTGTTAACGCAACATTACCAATTATGAATTGTTTCTACCTGTACAGTTACATGAATGTAACTAAATAAAATATGTAATATATTAAACATAGCGCATTGCAAATTGAACCATTACAATACCAAAATAAGAGATCCTGATCGCCAAAATTAGTACAATAATATCTTTGATCGACATCGTCAAAAAATGAAAATGGAGTTATTAAGGTACGAAAAATTTTAATTGGGTCATTTCCTTCATTCAAATATTTTTAATGCTTATCTATTTTATTACATATCTATTTAAATATGGATATTGGGAGGTTATTCTGTCTCTTCATATATTCTGATTTGTATGTTAGGCTCCTATTTTAGAGGCCTGTTTTCTTCCGTAAGACTGATGTTCAGCTATCTCATCTTTTTGGGGGTTCAATCTTGTATGCTATCTTCGCTATTGGCTAACAAAACCTCATCCTTTGCATATCAAAAAACATTTCAATTCTTGTTTCCTATTACATGCCCTTCCATTGTTTTTACGCTTTCTATTATTTTGTCCATTATCATATTGAATGGATTATTTATCTAATACCTATGTTACTGAAAAACATGTAAAGGGAATGAAGAGAAGGAAATAGAGAAACGACTAGCGGAAAGAAGCAAAACCGCAGGAATGTTTTCAAAGGTTTTAAATGCTACGAACATAACAATAGCAACAATAGTAACAGTGTACCAAACAATACTAAGGCTCATGGTTACCTATGCGTGCGAGATATGGACAATGACGATGAAGGAAGAAACTAAGCTAAACTAAACTAAGAAGTCTGGTAAGGTAAAATATTAAGCAGGATTTTTGGAGGAATTAAAGTTCAGAATGAATTTAGAACAAGAACAAATAGATAAATAGAAGAACTGGACAAAAAACCAAACATTGTTCAGGTGGTGAGAGAGCAGATAGCAGATGGCTGGAGCACATAGCGAGGATGTTCAGCGAAAGATGGGTTAAAGGGATACTGGTGAGAGGCGAAGAGGGAAAGAGAAGAAATGGGTGACCGAGAAAGAAATGGTTGGATGAGGTGATGAATGATTTGAGGAAAGTAGCAGTCAGGGATTCGCAGAATGATGCTTTCGATCGAAAAAGATGAAAAAGAGTGAAGGAACTCGAAGCCAAGGGTCACTAGGTCTGTAGAGCTGAATATTATTATTATGTTATTGATTTGTTTTTCTAATTTATATTTTCGTGGAGTAATTGACTCGACTTATGATTTTTATGATTTTAAATGATACATTATTTTCCTTAAAAATTCCTCCTGCATAATCTGTTTTATTATCAATTCAATTACAAGCTTTGGTGTAAAACACTAAACTCAAAAAAATAGCACTAAACATGAAAACAGTTGTTTTTAATACCTCGATGCACGATTCTCAATTCGCTAACCATTTTAGCAGCATCAGGAGATGATGATTAATTTGAGTTTAATCTTATTCCCGTAAAGGCCTTGTTTAAGTCTGCAAAACATAGGTAAAGGGTGCGGTGAATTCGATGGATTACAAAAAATCCCTTCATATCAAGATATGAAAAACTTGTCTTGGGATTATAAATTTGGAAGATAATCTTATAACCTATCATATAACCATATTACACTCTTATATATTACCCCATGTTGAATGCAGGTACAAGTGCGGAAGCACGAAATATAATGAAAATAAAAAATGATCAGTGAGAAATAGTAAAAATATTGATTTTTAATAATCTACAATAAACTTTGTAGCAAAAATATCTTGATTTTCAGCAAGAAGTGTTTGATTAAAAGTAAGAAAAAAAGTAAGAGAAAAAATATGCCACACCAATTTTTATTATTAAAAACAAATTTGGCGATAATACAGATTCAGAAATGTTTTTAGTAAAATGTTTGACAGTAGATTTGGATCGGAATGATGCATAACATGGCATAACAGCTCAATGTATCAATTATCAAGGGAGTGCATGTCAGATTGACGAATTTCGACCCACTTTTCCCCCAAAAAAGTATGACAAGTTTTTTGTGACTAACATTTTTTTAGACTTTTATTAATGTTAATGATTTACCAAGTAGGTACTTCATCACACACTGATATATGTATTGTGGATTTTGTACCGAAAGTTTGCGAAGCAACAAAAGAAAAATAATAGAAATATTGAACCAAAGAGAAAAATTTACCACCCATACGGCGTAGGTTTTAATAGCTACCATAACATACTATTTTCGACATTTTTGAGCGGGCTTCCATTTTCCCAGATCTAATTTTTAACGATTATTTATTATCTAACCCTTAAGAACATTTATTAAAAACCTGTTTTTCTGAGAATGAGTTGTAATGAGATGTAATATGTTGTTGAGTATGTAAAAGAAAGCACTTCAATTTTGTTTTAGATGTCGTTTCGTAGTAACAACTACATCAGAGGCGTGAAAATGAATGTGCGAATCATTTTCAAGCATTTTCAAGTAAGAATCATTTTTAAGCGTCTCAATAATATAGTTCTTACTACGAAACGGCCGTCACACCAAATATTATTCTAAATATAGAGATCTAAAACAAAGTTAAAGTGCTTTCTTTTACTTAATAAAAATAATCTAGATAATGTCTATCTAACTAACTTGCTCTTTTCAGTAATGATTTTTTCAAATAACTAATAATAATCTATTTTCTTTATTCTTTTGTTGGAATTTAATATCAGGTAGGAAATTCATCCTATACTACTACAAATTCAGGAACTTTCGAATGATATTGCAAGTTTGGAGGATTACATTTTTTGCATAAGATAACTGAGATTCATAGGCCGTCCTAAACGCTCGATGTTTTTTCTCAGGATATTTGTCATTACTCCACACACCAATCTAATTATGGGGATCAGTTCCACATTGGTTAAACTCCATACATGCTTAAGCTCTATTATTTTCCGTTTTTGCCAGATTTTAGGTTACCGGACAATCTACATCAACAACAATGGCCTTTTTATTTCTTTTATCAATAAATATAAAGTCTGGCCTGTTATAGTCTATTGTCCTGATTATAATTACTGGCCTATCCTAATAGAGCAACCAATCACTCGATTCTAAAATCGGTAAATTTTAAATCCGGGGAATATTGGTAGTATGGTGGTGGTTTGTTAATGAGGTTGTATTTCACCGCCCTTTCTCGGTGTATAATTTTCGCCACCTAATTATATCTTCCAAGATAGGCGGATTCTGATACATCTTTTACATCTTATTTCATAATATACTTTTTATAATTTCTGGTACGGATTACGATATCTTGTATGGATATTATGAAGCCCTCTGTGTCTAGTTATCTCTTTATCTAGTTAAGCGAGTTTTCTTTATATACATTGGTGTGGTCTATGCAGCAGGAAATTTACCATGAAGTACCTTCTGTCTCCAGGAAGTATTTTTTTCAGCAGAAGTGTTGATGTTCGAACTTATGTGTGTATCACTTGGGTTTAAGGGTGTGTATGCTCGATCTGCCTCAACGATACTGCGTATTAACGGCTTTCTCGAGTTTCTAAAATAATCTCTCATACTTTGCTCCTGCTTTTTACATAGTTCTTTTATACTAATGAGGCCTTTTTCCCCTTTTCAAGAAAAGCGATGATGTAGTTGATGTAGTTGTTACTACGAAACGGCCGTCACACTAAATATTATTCTATTAAATATAGTGATCTAACACAAAGTTTTTCTTCCACATATAATGTCCACAGATAATGTCTATCTAACTAATTTGCCCTTTTCTGTGATGTTTGTTTTAAATAACTAATAATAATTATTATTATTATAAGCTAATATATTTCTTAGTGTGGTGGATCAGTCTATATTTCTGCTTGTTAGCCTTCTCATAATTGTTGGTGAGTTCTCATCTTATCAACTATTTTCCTTCTACTCTTCCTATCCGCGATCTGTTCTCTCCATCCTTCTGCATTCACTATTTTTATATCTTCTTCCACCTGTTGTCTCCATCTGATTCTGGGTCTCCCGCTCGATCTGTTATGTGTTGGTTTCCATGTTGTTATCTCTTTTATTGGCGTATCCCTTTCGTTTTTCACTACGTGTCCGTGTCATCATATTATTTGTGCTATAATTGTTCTCACTATGTTTTCCTTTCTTAATAATTTGTCGACCTCAAAATTCATCTGGGTTCCGAACTCGTTGTTTCACACTTTCTTTGCTCCCATTATTGTTTTTATTATTTTGCGTTCAAAAATATTTAGTATATCTTCCTCATTTACAGTGAATGATATAGTTTCTGCGGCATATGTTACTATTGGTCTTATTATTGTCTTGTATATTCTTAATTTATTCCTTGTGCTCAATCTCTTGTTTTTAAACAAATTTTTTTGTTGTTATTGAATGCTCTATAACCCTTCTGTATCTTTTCGTAGATATCAAGAACCCTATTCCTTCTGACTATAATGTCTCCCAGGTATTTAATGTTTTCATTTTTCGAATTTATAGCTTCCGCACCTTACATTTCTTAATATTCTATTATTTTTGCTGCAATACATATACTTTGTTTTTTGCTCATTAATTTCTAACCCTTTTTCTTAGACTAGCAGTCAATTATTTCTATTATGCGCTTTAGTTCTCAGTTAGTACTAATTATATACTAATACTACTGCTAATAACTAATAATAATAGCTAATAATTTTTAGCAACTAAGTATAATAACTCGTAAACTACTATAATCGAAAAACAATATAAGTTTTTAAATAAAACACTAAGTATTGATTTATTCATCCTAATGTATTTTGCCTTCTTCAAAGTAATCCTTTATCGCTGCAATAATCGTATTCTAACATTTTTTTTCGGTTTTCAAAACAATTTTTATTTTCGACTTCTGGTAGGTCCTTTAAAGAGACCAGCAAGTTCTCTTGGTGGCTTCTATGGACGGAAAACGGGATCCAACGAAGTGGTTTCTCTAATCGTGGGAATAGGAAGAAGTCACAGTCACATATATGAAAAATATAATGATTGCTGAACGGTATTTATTTGATTTCTAGAGGAAAATTGACGAATATTAATTGCGCTGCACGATGGTGAATTATCGCGAAGCAAAAACTCTGAATTGTTTTGCCATGAATCTATACTATTTTTTTAAATGAACTTAATTAGCGATTACTAAGTACAGAATCATTGATTATGGTTATGTTTTCTTCACTGGTTAATGCAGAAAGTTTCCTAAACAAAGTTCATGTTCAACTTATTCTCTACTTATTACTAAAGTCCTTGTACCACTTGTAAACATTTTTTTTACACAGCTACATCGCCGTAACATTTTTTAGATAAAATTTTAGGCACATCCTAAAAATCATCTCCAACAATTTTTAATAAGTACATAGACACTATAATTTATAACTTAACAAGAGAAATTATATGAAACTTCTACTGTTAGATGTTTGTTAGATGTGACAGGGACAACAAATAGCTGTATCGATATGTAAAACGCGCGAATTTTTAAAAGTCATCTTACTTTTTGATCGTAGTAGTAAATAAATCGACATATCTTCTTCCTACGCTTCAATTTATTTTTCCAAATAGACCTTCTTTAAAAGTTCAGCGATTCCTAAGCTATTTAAAATTCACGAAATGATCTTATAGCAATTCCACACGGCGATTCATTGTCAGAAAAATTTTTCTCATTCGAAAGTCGCCAAGAAAACTTTTTTTAGCATTGTAGCTTTTAGTATGCAAGCGATGCTAAGGCCTCTCGAGAAGACTTTTGTGTTTTCAAGCTGGTTGATATCCCCTTCGCGCGTTAATCAATGTCGCCGGTTAATTAGATCGTGTTTAGGAACTGGAACTGTCCCCTGTGTTTGGTTGTATCTGCTTCTAATCATTTTTGCATACATTTTCATCTCAAGGTAACACAATGATAATATGTTTTATTGTTAACATAGGATGTCAGAAGTTCTTTGCGAGTAATGTTACGACTTATTTAATAAAATTCATGAATTTATCAAATATTAAATATTACCATAAAATCTTAATGAGTCGTAAAAATCATAAAAGCTTAATGAGTCGTATAAAAAAAAATCGATCGAAATCAATCAAAAGTTTTTTTTTAATTGTTAATGTAACGATTTCTTTGTGATTATAATTTTTTCGCGTTAATGAGTTTTACATACGCCACACACTGACAATGTGAGCGTAGTAGCTATTAAGTTAATGTATAGTAGTGTTACTAATAAACACACGTTTGAAGTCTGCAAAAATGGGGATAAACTAGCAGTCCAGGATACAGAATTTAATAATGAAAAATAAAAATCGTGCAAATTTAGAACAAAAATCATTAATATATACGCCCTACATCTTTAATATGGTCGAGATATTATGAAATGTCATGCTACCAATCAAGAAGAGTGGAAGAAGAACATTTTGTCGTAAAAAGATCTCTCGGAGATCTTGAGTGGATTTAAGATCTATGATGAATAATAGATGTGAGGAAGAACCAGAAACAGAACTGAGATTGGCGAAAGAAAATAGATGTGCTGGATTACTACACAGTTTTAATAGCTAGGAATCTGTCATGGAGTTTTTACGGGGTGGCGCAGAGAAACCAAATGTTTTTTATTTGAGCATACCATTGTTTATTTTCATGATAATTTTTTTTTGTAATTACAGCTAAATGAAGTAACAATAGTGAACGTTTAAATTGATGGTGGAAAAAATATCAGCCAAGTGTCACAGTTCTTCGCGGTCAACATCTACAATCTCTTTTAAAAGTTGTGCATCGCTCTCAAAATAATTTCTTCTGGTACTCTTTCGATTTCTAAATGAATAGCAACTTTCACTTCCTATAGGTGATTTCTTCTTCATGACAGATCTGGTAGTTCGAAATGTTTCAATCCATGTTGAATGCCATCGGCGTTCAACATTAAACTGTCGACGTTACCCGGTAACTACAGAATCACCGTTTCTAAAAAACTGCTTGACCACAAACGCACGATGATCCAAGGTCCACGATGCCATGGCTAAAATTGCGTTACCTGAACTATAGGTTTGCAACGCGGCCAGGTCGTCTCCCCACTTTTTGCAAAATACTAGGGGTTCAAAAAACATGCGTTTTATCTGCGCTAACCTGTATAAGACAGTAAGACCGCCAATGCTGGTGATAAGAACACTGAATAAGACATTGAAGAATACGAGAGCAATATGAGAGACAAAAATATTAAGACGAATATATGGAGGCAAAAATTTCAACTCAACCAACGGTCGAGAAGGTTGAGAAGATTTCAGTAGCTGGGACACCTCGAGCGCATGAATAATACAAGGACAGTAAGAGGAATACCATAGAAACAACAAAACTTAATTTGAAAATATTGGGTAAAAAAGTGGATTTGTTCGTAAAATTTGATATTATATTTGTCAAATGTTTGGATCTTTCTAACATACAAGTGGCCACTCTTTTAAAATCCCCATTATTATCTCATCTTCTAAAAAGTATAGTCCAGCAATTCTTCCCAACAATAAATTATATCACACAGACCATTTTTGAGTATATAATGGATATTTCTCCTGAATTTTCGTCCCACCACACATATAAATTTTATTTATTTAGGCATCTGTATAAATAAAAATACACTGCATTGTGAATAGCAAATATATTTTTTATAGATCCTCAATAATCATTCATTGTTCAGATGAATAAATTATACACTCTATTCCTTACTGTACAACGCCATTTCTATAGATAACATCTATTCGCAATGTCACAAAAAAAACTCCTTGTTGACTGACCCAACAAATATTAAAAAGCTTTCTATATAATTTTAATATACGATTAAATTCCAATTTAATGACATATCTTATTACATCAAAAACGTATTTACAGCTCCGAAATTTTAAAAAGGGGAACAAAATGAGGAAATTAAAGATGAATGCAATTTTACATTATGGCCCTTTCCTTTGAAGAGCTACACACGGCTAATAAATCTTGTAATAGCAGGGTTTTTTTTTATTGAAGTACGGAATTGTAAGACGTTATAAAATTTTCAGTTAATAATTCTTTTTTCGAAATATTTACTTGATTTATTCCTGTACAAACTCCATTGAAAATAAATTAGCTGTACATTTCTAAAGTAATGAAATTTAAGCACGTAATATGGAACAGAACTAAAGCTGCACAAGGCTAGTTTTGGAATATTAAATTATTTTTTTGTTGATTTTGGATCGGCTTATCATAAAACGAATGGTGTGTATTTTTTCTATATATTTTCTTTTGAGTATGTAATATAAATTGAAGACCTACTACTTGCCTAATACGAGTGTCAGAGCTTTAAAAAATCGATTTTCTGGCGAGATGTGGCATGCTTTTGTTGAAAAAAAAGCATTGTTTATATTTACATTTATCAGTTCAGGCCAAACATATTCTTCATCACTAACAGTAATACGATTTCCATCATTATCTTTAAAAAAATATGGTCATATTAGTCCTTCAGCCCAAACAGTGATTTTCTGAGGATAAAGTGGTAACCCCTTAATCATTAAAGGATTTTTATCGGCCCAAATCCTGCAGTTATGTTTGTTTATAAACCAATTTATCCAAAAATGCACTTTATCGTAAAATACATTTTATTATATTACATTACATACAAATAACATTTTATCCCCAAAATTAGGTCTCCAAAACGCATTCCACCAGAGGAGGCCGAGGGGGATATTTGAACGACATTATTTTCACAACATAATGCCAATATATTTAAATCGGTCATTTTGAAAAGCGGTCATCTCCATTTTTAAAATATGTCAAAATATGTCTCCATATATGTCAGGAGAAACAAATAACTAGTTAACTTCCATGCATTTTTAGTTAGGGTTGCGTAGTATTTTTTTGGTATTTACAAGGCATTAGTACTGAAGGAAAAATGAATTTGTTAACATTTTTTAAATTTGAGGAGGATGGGGGCAGAAATTGTTTTTCTCTTGAAGAGATGACCCCTTTTCAACATGAACTAAGTTCTTTTTCAGAAACAGTCCATTAAAAAAACTTTATTTTGACAATTTTTAAATAGTAAAAAGTTAGGTTAATTGAAATGTAAACAATATTGTTTAAAAAAGTAGTAAAAGTAATAAAATAATTATGTAATTAAAACTATTATATTGCTATTTGTTTATTTCGTCCCAGAAAACTTTCTAGGGGAATACTGATACAGATTTCTGATATCTTCCATTTCTTTTATGTTAACATGCAGTTTTCCTTGATAAGCAGGGTTACTTTCAGGTGATGGAATATATAGCTGGTAACTATTGGTGCATCCTTTCTAGAAGGAAACGGTGTTCCACAAGGATATCAATATAAGTTTTGGCCACGATAACACCTAGTTCTTCACTCGTAAAAACAAATTCATAAAACTTATTGACAGCAAATTGCGTCTTTTGCTCTTTAATAATTTGCTTTCGATTACATTCCGGTGACACAACTTTCTTTAAAAAAAAATGGCCACCAATTTTTCATTTCAATATACTTTTCATACTCGCGAGTGTAATATACTCCATCATAATGACGTGTTTTTCTTTTTACAGTTGCAAAATCGCGATCACAATCATTGGAAGAATGTCCACATTGAGGAAAGTAAATAGAAATTTTCTGAAATATTTTCATCAGAACAAGAGTTAAAAGAAACCTTATTACGGTATTGTTCCTCTTTTATCCAGAACACCCATCACAAAACAGGTGGAACTCTTCAGCTTCGTCTTTACTATTTTGATTGATGTGATGGTTCAAAAAGCTGCAAACTTCGTATGGCCTTTTGTGTGTCCGTCCTTCATGGTACGAATAAAAGGTTGCCTTTTCTGTTTTAAAATCGTGAATGTAAAACTCGTAGACCCACAGTTGTCTGTAGTAAAGTATTACCTGGGCAGGAGTCGGTAAAGGAATATTTTGCATGTAATCAAATTATAATGCTGCTACTTTAGAATTGTTCTTGCATTTAGACCTTGTTCTGCAATTGTCACGTGGATTGCAGTTTCGTTTAGATACGGATCTTTGATTTTTGTGGAATATTCTTCACACTTAGAATACACGTCTATTTGGGGTTGACCAAAAGATAAGATGAAATTTTGTTGAAAGTATTTCAGAAAAAAACTTTTATTTTACGTCACTTTTACATTCTGGATGATTGTTTAGAAATTTGTGGTACATGATTTTAACATTAAGTTGGGCTCAAGGATATTTTTTTGTTTTATCGCATGCAAGGTGGTACACTTTGACAGGGATATTTTCAATAGTTATGAATATTCTGACAAACTTCACTGGAAATTGCCCGGCAGAAAGTAAGCCTTGACTTTTTCCTCTCAAATCATTAGGAGATTTACGTTGATTCTTCAATCGACAAAGTTGTTCTACTGTTTTTTTGGTTACGCCAAAATGCCAAATTAAATTTGTGTTTTTTTTAAATTTACTCTTATCCTGTAGATCTACTTCAGTCATTCGTTTCTTAGGATGTTTAGATTTTTTTCAGTCAATTAGTCCTTGCACGCAAACACTTGTAAAACACAATAAACACATCTAAAATAATCAGAAAAATGTATTTATGCTCGTATCAAGACAGCAATGTTTTTTATTGTTTGAAATAAAGTGCTCTGTTTTAAACGTTAAAAAGTTTCTGTTTAAAATGTTCAATTTTAGGGACCACCTTATCGTATAAAAAAAAAGAATTCCAATTCTATAAACAATAATAAAATATGACTATGAACTTACTTACATATGTTTCCTATATTTCTTAGTCCTATTGTTTTGTTCACGTTGTTTACATGTTCCTCTCCACGTACTTTTGGTTTTTTTGATTCGCTTCTCTTTATATTCATCTGGAATTTACCTCTTTTTTTCTTTTTTTAACTGGTTAAGGACTGGAAATTTCTGTTTTTGACACAATAAAAAATAATTTAAAAATAATAAAACATACTAAAATGATAAACTGCAATGATGATTGAATTTTGCAAAAAATGAGTAACAGCTGATAGTTCATTTCATGGGAACGTAGGTTTGGTTCATTTTGAAAAGAGGCTATCTCTCGGAGATGACTCTTTCCAACTGAAAAATGCCTGGTTTTGTTTAGCTGCTTTAATTACTGAGACATGACTCGTTTTCAAAAAGAATACAGGAATGTTCAGGGGCAGAATCTGGTAAAATATGGTTTTATGAAAAAAATGGAGATAACCCCTTTTCAAATTAACCGATTCATTTATTCTTCAATATAAATTAAATATTTCCGGATTATCACATGTAATTATAACTGTACTTGATTTTAAAGTTCTGACATTCTTACTGAACAGCCCTTAAGTTGCTACGCCCTTAAGTTTTGTAAATAATACGTCCATACATTCTCGTACGTTCTCGCTCTGTAACCAGCCTCTCAGCATGACTAAATTATATATTTTCCTCTGTAAAGTTTTTGCCACTTCTTTCAAGTTTTTTTGGGCCTGCCTCTTTTCTTATCATATCCCATCTGCTATATAACTTTATCTTTTCTGCTTTCAGTTATTCTCGACATATACCCAAACCACCTTAGCTATCGAGATCACTTCATGATCGCTACACCCGTACCGCTTTCAAATAATGTATTTCACCAGCTTGTATCCTACTTCTGCCTCTATCACTTAAACTCTGTTTCAGACCCCCCGCTCAAGACTCTCTCAAGATAGGTAAGAGTCTCTCTTCATGAGACAATATTTTTTCTGCTATTTGTATTACAGTTAATGTTAAATTTGTTATCACTTTCGCTCTTCCAAAACCTGATTAGTCGTCATTTATATTTGGTTCTACCAACTAGTTGTTTTAACTTTTTCTTCGATATTATTTCATATAAATTTTTAAGTACACTCAATATTAAAATTCCTTTGTAATTCCTACACCTTCTTATATATAGTTTTTGTAAGATTGCCAATATTATTGCTATAGTCCTGTTTCTAAACAGGCCACCTGTTTTCCATACTAAGCTGATTAATTTCAATAAGCATTGGACACATTTGTCCTCTATCTAATTTTTCTTATCCACGTTTTGTAACTAATATAACTCAGATATTGTTTATCAGATATTGTTGATTTATTGTTATTTGTTAAAATCCGTTGACGATAACAAATAATAAGTAATAATCCAGTTTTCGAAATCATCTATGAAATTATCGACATGATATATATGATCACATGCCAATCACTCTTTCCAACTAAAAATCACACCAAACGGTGACAGTGTTGGATTTTCTTCACTACATATACAAAACTTAGTTATATTACAGAAATTACGACACTAACAAGGATCATGTATTTTTGTTTTCTACTTATTTGCGATTTTGAGATTGGGTACGTTCATGAGGAATGCTTCTATGAGGAATGCTAACATTTTAGCATGGTTTGTAATTTAAAACATGCTAGCTCGATTATCGTTTCCTTTCATTTTAAAATCGAACATTTCTTGCAGAATTCAGCGAAGACACCTTGAAGTGCCTCGAAAATGCAATTGTGTGGTATACTCCTAATTCCTCTGAAAATATCCTATTGCTTGTTCTAGAATCTACAGCCACAGTTGCTCTTAAAACGTACAGTAAACGACAGTAAACGACCTAATCTTCCCCTATTTTGAGATTCGTGTCTCCCTCTCGGAATTTTTTGATCCAGAGCTGAGTAGTTGCATTTTGAAATGAGCAACTCTTCCTCTACTTCGCAAATCTCATGAGCGACGTTAGTTTTTTAAATAATGTTATAGAATTGCCTTAATTTCGCGATTTTTAATGTTTCTGTTAAAAACCATCGACTGAATATTGAACTTTAATACTGAAGAAGGAAAATTTATCCGTCAAATCAAAAAGTTGAAACCGGATTAAACTTCTGAGGAGTGAAGTATAATCCTTTATTTATAAACAGGGTAAAAAATGTAAATACTTTTGGTACATATTAGTAAAAAACAATACCAGAGCTTTAGAACAGCCCTATACTTTAAGTGACTATTACAACATGCATAGAAAAAATATATTTCTCTTGTATTAGTTCAGCTGTATGCTATCAAACTGTTATGATATAATTCTAAATAATATGACAAGTTTTTATCTCAACATTATCCAGTTTCTAATAGTTTCTGCCCTGATTTTAACTTGAACTGCCCTCGTAAAAGAAATGCGTCTTTAAATTATCCGAATATATATTTTGTTTGATGAATAACCGTTTTCCAACCGAATAAAACAATGGAGAGCCCTCTTTATTGGAACGGCTATAAAAATATGGAGTAAATTATCTACAAAATGCTTGTGTCTTCGCTGAATTCTGCAAGAAATGTTCGCTTTTAAAATAAAAGGAAACGACAATCGAGCTAGCATGTTTTAAATTACAAACCATTTTTCTTTTGTCGAGTTTACAAGTTGTTATAGCAGATGTAATTTAAAAGGAAAAGGAAAAAAAGAATTTACAAACAAATAAACACAAACGAATAAACAATTCAAATATTTAATATTAGGTTATTCAATAGTATTGTTTTTTTTTGGTTAAGAAAAGGATGTTTTATTTGCGTTTTAAGTTTATATACGATATTACACGTTAAAGTAACCTAGATTCTTTTTATTATTAGATGTGAAAACATGTTTGATGTATTTCTTCATAATACTAAATAATTTTTAATATTTTCTTAAGTAATTTTAGGTAGAGTCATTAGATACTATAAAAGTAAATTAGATTTATTTATTTTTATTATATATAATATGCTTAAGTTGAAAGCATTTATAGAAAAAAATTGTATTAATTGCGGAAACATTTTTGTAGTAGGTTGCTCTTCATATCATGCACTCTTCTTTTAAGGTGAAGTTTAAGTAAAGTCTCGCGTGTCACGGCAAACTGTATCAGTTGCCTTTCTTCTATTCGACAGCTACTACCACTGTGAACCAACAAAGAAAAAATGAGATTTTCTGAAAAAATGACTTTGTTCCACTGCTCATCCCAATATACTCGAAAATTACACCCACCATTCTAAGGCCACGGTGTCGTTTGGTAAAAGGCACTACAAGTCTTGGAATCCAAAAGAATGAACACGGCGACATATACTACTATGATTAAAAAGTAAAGATGGTTTTTGTATTAAAAATTCACGTGCTTTACGTATTGATACAGAATTATAATTTTTTTTTTTTGTTTCATTAGAAATTATAGCGTCTTTATAAAATGGCATAAATAATGGAGTCCATCCAAAAAGGCAAGGATTTGGCGTTAAAATTTATCTAAGAAAACGAAATATGATATGATATTGATTATTTAAAAACCAAAGAAAGTATTACGGCGACGACGGCATGTAAAACAAAAGTTTAGAACTGGTACAAGAACTTTAGTGATGATAGAGAGGCAATTGAAAATGCACCTCGTTCAGGAAAACCTCCCATGTCAACCAGTGAAGAAAACATTAACAAAATCAATGATTTGGTACTAAGATATATGGCCGATTAAGTAGTAGAGGCATATTACTGTGGCAAAAAATATTTATGGTTTTTGCATCACGTTAAATAACACAAGCCGACATATGAAACATTTTTGGGCATTAGTTTCATTTTAAGACCAATTTTTTTTTTTTTTACGTGCCCTGAATTCAGAAGTATCCGCATTTTCTTTCTATCACATCTGGTTCTTCTACAAAATTAAAAAAAAAACCTTTATTAAAATTTTAGTCAAAAATATATTTATTCAAACATTTACAAAGAAAAGATAAATTACAAATGTTATACGAGGGTCTCTATTTATGTATCTGGAATTGGCAACAATGGTGATGCTAGGGGCCATCTGACATATAGTATACAACGTAAAGTTTGACATTGTTGACCGGATATGTAGTCAGGACGTTTTGTCATACGGACGTTATGTGTATTTTTCAGTGATTTAAAATTTTCATCTCTGTCAAAAAACGGAATTAGCTCGTGAGAATTTTCGTGCGATAATTTACTACAACTTTCGAGGTGGATTATCTGAACAACAGCGAATCAATCAATTCACTTCAGCATTTGACGTTGAAGCACTATATAAAACAAATGTACATCACTGGTTTAGTAAATTGAACCGTGGCTGTCGTTCACTGCACGAATTTAAAGAAGGTCGTCCAAAATCGGTTGTTGTGCCAGAAAACATCGATACTTCGCGCAAACTGATAAAGCAAGATCATCATGTGACATACCGTGAGATTGAAGCATCCCTGGGCATTAGCATGACAAACATACATAAAATTTTACATGAACATTTTGCCTTGAAAAGGATTTGTGCGCATTGGATTCAGCATAATTTGACAATCGCTCAAAAAAATCGTGTCGATTGGTACAAATAAATCTTCAAAAAATAGAATCGTGGTGTATCAAAAGCCGTGTATAGCATGTGCACAGGTGACGAATCTTAGATCCATGTGTATGAGCCCGAAAGTAAACAGTAGTCATTGAAACAACAAAAGTTGTCGCGCAAGAAGCACTTCGAAGCAAATGGTCGCCTGTTTTTTTTTTTAGATAAATGGGCATGTGGCTACAGCGTCACTAGATAATCGTAGAATGGTCAGTTCTGAATGGTACACAAACATTTGTTTGTCAGAAGTCTTTGAAAAAATAATAAAAAACAACAAGCGACCCAGTATTTTGAGTGATATCTTTCGCATTTTTCCAAAAATTACCGTTTTTGTGGATTGCGTCTGGAATATCACGTTTTATTGATCAAAAGTAATCACATTCCATCGACCGTCGTATCTGGTTTCCATAGTCTTAATGAAGTCATTTTCCTTGTTCTTAACTAAAACCAAGATTTTCAGGGAAAAAATATAGAGGAGAATCTAGAAAGTCGACTTTTATACCCATATTGCATCCTAATCAGAGATTGAAAATGGAAGTGGTATAGGAATCTCTGGACCATGTGGAATCGGGCGTGTAACGTTTCGGCGTAAATTCACATTTGGGTAGACTATTTTATTTCTATTCATTGATTTGTCCGTTACTTTGTGATAGTTCATTTTTTAAAAAGGAATAAAACATTTTTTTACCTTGTTATCTATCACTTTTATTAGTAAAAGTGATAATATAAAAATGATAGATAACAAAGTAAAAAAATGTTTTATTCCTTTTTATTTTATTTTTATTTTTTGCATTAAAACCATTTTACATTACTACAATAGAAATAACAATCATCAATATGGTTAGCTGGCTCCCTTCATATCATTCCTACCAGAAGGCGACGATTTTTTTTTCATTTTGTCCGTTCTTCGCGTTTTTTTCCACTGTATTAATTTTCCGATTCAAATAGTACATACTATTTACAGAGTCCAAGATTTGAGTTCAATATTTAACACTCTGCGGCCTGTAAGGCCCATTTAAAAAATTTTAGTTTTTTAACTTTTTTTGAGTGAATGATAAAATATGAAATTTCATATTTTAGGACATTTAACCATATCATATTTGTTTTATTCAGTTTTTAAGTGAAACTGACCAGCTCTGCTTGTATTTTGTTTTTGTGTTTGTATAATGTCTAGGGAAAGAAGGCTTACTATTGTAGAAATAGTAGTTATTAAGTTATATAGAAGTATAGTTAGAAAAAGAACATTTGAGTGATTCAGAATCGGACATGGAATCAGGTGAAAGTGGGAGTGAAGAAGCTCCCGAAGACCCAGAACATATACAAGAGAATAGTGAGTATGAAGCCATGAACATATATGTGAGTATTTCACCTTCTGGCTCTACTAAAACTCGCAATGCGGAATACTGATATATACCAAAAAATTAAGAACAGCTGTGGTGCTCGTTGCCACTTTCAGATCCTAGGGATGCGGAAAATCCTACTTGATGGCCTGAAGAAAACTGTGAAACAGTGTCAGGCAATTTTGTATTATTTTTTCCCTAAAAAAAAAATGTTATCACTTTAACAATATAAACACTACATACATACTACTTATTTATTCTAGTACACCGCTATCGCAAATGACTGTTGTTGCTGTCGTAACTACCAAGCTTTCTCACGAGAGGTCGCAGAACCAGTGGAAAGAGCACCAAAATTTAATAGTTAATAGTTAATTTAATAGTTAAAAATTGCCACTATATGGATTTTCTATAAAACCTGATGTGGTACAATAAAACGAGTGGTGGATTCTTAATTAGTGTCACCGAATTAGTAAAAACATTGAACAACATTTTAGACAATAAAAATCATATCGGCCTGTGTATCAACTTTTCGCAACAAACACCATTCCAGAAGCAGGAAATTTCCTAAACATAGCATCATGACTTTTTCCTGATCCCTCGATAGGAGAAACCATTTTGTGGACGCCGTTTTCCACAGAACGTTTTCCACGAGTCCACAGAAGCCATTCAAGAGAGATCGCTGGCCGCTTTGAGCGAAGTACCAGAAGTCGAGTATAAAAAGTGGGAAAAACGTTGGAATAATTATATTGCAGTTAGAGAGAATTACATTGAAGGAGACAACATAAATTTGAATTAAATTGAAGTTACCATAATTCTATATATATACAGGGTGTCCCAATAGTGCGATATCGGGTGATATCTTGATAATGGCTGGAGATAGAGAAAAAGTTTAAGTATAACAGTTGTATAATTTAAAATTCATTTTTTTATACAGGGTGTCTCACAAAATTGTGACAGGGTAGAGTTTTGTTTTTTCACCTATATGTTCATCTATTTTTCCAATCTGTAAAAAATATCGGAGTTGCAGACTCTGTTTTGTATTGCCATATATCATTTATTTTTTTGATTTAGAATTATCATTTTTGGTAGGAATATTAGTAAAGCTTTTAATGCAAAAAATATTTGTCTACGTTATACAGGGTGCCCAGGATAACTAAGATAAATGAAAAAATACTTTTATTCTTCTTAAATATGCCCTATCTCTTATGATCTCCGAGATTTTTACAAATTTGTGTTCAATATTTGGTTTTTAATAGAATTCATCTTGGATGTTTTAGTTATCACATCATAAAATTTAATACAAATGGCAAATACTGTTCCGATATAGCTTTTAAACAGTTTTTATATGATACAAAGAAAAAGAGTGTACTTCTTTCATAATTAAATATGAAAAAATATTTTTATGATCTATTATTTTGACTTAGAAATTGATTTGAACATTTTTAGATATAGTGTACTGCCAGATACATAAGAATAATGTAACTCAGTATACTTAGTATTCTTGGAATATTTTTTTTATTGCATATACAAATAATGAAGTATATGTACCAATGACTATAACAAATTTATATATCTTAAACAGCTATTTTATAAAACCCGAAAGGGATATGTGTTTCTCAAAATAGTAATAAATTTATTGGAAAATAAGTTTTATATAAAATATATTACCTTTATCGTAAGGGGCAACGAACAAGTCAAATACCTGACGAAATATATTGAAATTTCGCAGAATTTATGGTGAAACTTTCCATTACCCTTTGCCGAACTTCCAGTTTGCTCTTTGCTCCCGCATTTGGAGTTGAAGTGGCAGTTAGCTTGTAGGCATTTGACTTTGTTCTTGCTCGGTTTTCGAGACACAGCACAGAACTAGATTAAAGGTGGATTAGAGTTAGAATATACCTGTATACCCTTTAGCCAAAACAGTTCGTATATTTAGCTTCTGAAACTATTTCAAAGTAGGAAATACAATTTTTGTTTTTCGTACTATTATGCTTGCATAGAACGAATATGTAAAAGAGCGTCTAAGGTAAGATTAATGCAACTCCTCAAGACACAAAACGAGAACTAAAAAGTTTTTAGTTTTCTTTTCTGAATTAAAATATTATTCGGTGTTTGTATCTAAATATTGTATGGGTTTTTTTTCAAAATAGATTTTAAAAAATGGCTAAAATGTGTTTCGGTCTCTTTTGTCAATATCAGATTTAAAAAAAAACAATATCAAAATTATATTTTTTTTTTATTAAAGAAGTATCTACAAAATGTGTTCAAAATGTCCACCATTAACTTCCCGGCAGTAATGGATACGTCGAACGAAGCGTAGAATTGCATTTTCCCACCAGGTAGGACATATATCGACAATTTCCTGTCCAATTCGTAATTTGGGATATTTGAGATTTTCTGGCCTATTAATGTAAACCCGACTTTTAAAATAGCCTCACAAAAAAAATCGGGTGGTACCATACCATCGGGTGGGTCTGGTGACCTTGCCGGCTATCCGATATTTTCTCGTCGACCGATCTATCGGTGTGAGAAACTACTATTAAGAAAATTTCTACCGTTAATGCCATGGTGTGCTGGATTTGGTTAATTAAATTTAGAAACAGACGCAAAAATTGAGAGATGACATTTTCTTCCAATAGATCAAAACACTTATATTCTCTCAACAATGAATCAATATCTATAATCAATGAAAAAAGGTCCTATAGTATTCTTGCCACTAAACCCCATTCAAACATCTAACATTTGAAAATACTTTGTATGAACCTGCTCCATCTAATGCGGATTAATCAGCCCAGTATCTACAGTTGCGCCCGTTAACATGACCATTTAAACAGAATATTGCTTCATCCGTAAAAATAATATTTGAAACAAAATTTGGATTGGTATTAATTTTTTCCATCATAACATCACAAAACTCAACTCTTCAATCAAAATCATCCTTATTTAATTATTTTAGTAATTGTATTTTGTAAGAATAAAACTCTTTTTGAATTATTTTTTGGACTGATTGTCTACACATGTTATGATTTAAAGCTAATTGTTGCAAGGAAACCTTACCATTCTCTACTGCATTAATTAAAAATTAAACGAATATACGTCATTTTCAAACTCTTAATGCTGCCTGTATCATTGAATCTTGTCACCGTTTTTGCAACTGTTGGCTTAGCGATGTTTTTATTCGTGATTGTTAGTATTTCAATTCTTTCTCTTTAGTTAAATACATATTAATTCCATATAAAAATTGAAATGAATTTGAAATTCACATAATTGACTTTAATAGTTGTCAAGTGTAATCAAGGACTTCATCTCTCATCCACAGTTTAATAGCCTACTAAATGAAAAATATGTTTACCCTAAAACAGACCGAAATACTTTTAAACATTTTTTTAAATATATTTTAAAAAAGAACATGCAATATTTACCCCTCTAAATTTAGAAAAAATGCCCTTTGCAGCAATACCAAATTCAAGTACTGTTGTCATTAAAAAAAAACAAGTTAGCCTTGGATTTCGAATATGTGACAAGAAGAAAAAAATGAAAATGTACCCAAAAAGTGGCAAACATTATCTGATGTTTATGTACAAAATTTCATTAAGAATTGTAAAAGCGTTTTGAAGATATTTGACCATTTCCATACATAATAGCGACCCAGTCGCCTTTAAATGAAAATTTTTATGCCGTTTCGGTTTCTTTTTTCATTTTACTTTTTTAAATGCTAATATGAAAATTAAGTACAAGTATATATTGTAAAAAATTACCTTTAAGTTACCACCTTGACTTTACATTATCAGCTTCACATTAATGACTCTCCTAAAATATGTTCTCATATACGTTAAAAACGGTAACTGAAATTTTCCAATATCAGTTACCTCTGTGCTCCATTAAAGTCATGAAAATCCTGCCTATCAAATTTTTTAGAGGTGATTGATAAGTCTTTTGGGACATACTCCAGACTTCTTTGAGAATATTAACAAAATTTTAAAAATACCATACGTAACTAATGATGGAAAACATTTAAGGTACTCAATGATTGATCTTTTCCCGCATTGTGATTATTTCTTGATTTTCGATTTTACTTTTTAAATATTTTACCGCAGTATCATCTTCAGAAACAAAGTTGATATTACAAAATAACAACAACCGCATATATATATATATATATATATATATATATATATATATATATATATATATATATATATATATATATATATATATATGTTCCTAAATCATTCCGGGTGTCGATCCGTTGATCCTGTGAAGAGTCACGACGTTTCGCCAAAATCGCATTTGGCATTTTCAAGTGTTGTCCGCTTCGACTGAAGAGTCCAACTCACAGGATCAAGGGATCGACACCCGAAATGATTTAGAAACATTATCTACCATCCGTAAAAATATGATATATATATATATATATATATATATATATATATATATATATATATATATATATATATATATATATATATATATATATATATATATATATAGGATTTTCAATGGAGGGGAATACCGCCCGGGAGGTGGAACGGTATATATATCTATGTAAGTATATATATGGGGCATTCCTCGCCAAATCGACCACTTTTGAACCTGCCTTTCGATTTCGCTGAAACTTTTATCATTTTCTACCCCCCAAACACGTTTCACAAAATTTTCTCGAATTTTTTTACTCAACCCAAAAAAAGTTATGGCTTTTTGGAAAAAAAGCATAAAATGGCTCTTATTTTCAAATAGCCATAACTTTTTCAAAAATTGACCTATTGAGACGTTTCTTCTTTTTAATTTTTTGTTTTTAAATGCACTTTTTAGAAAACAAAACAGAAATCAATTCCTTTGATATTTTTCAGTTTTTTGAAAAAATCATCATTTTTTCGAATTCCGAAATTTTAATTTTTTTTTTGTTTTTCTTTCAAAAAAAAACTTTGATTTTTTCTGTAAATATTCCGGTACAAAGGGGAGTGGAGCGAGTTTTCATTCTACTTTTCTTATTTCATTGATTTTTTTTTTAATTTTTCAAACTTTCATTTTCTCTGTTTTAAAAACTTTGTTTATACTGTAAAATTAATTTCAGTCAATGGTTATGCGATATTTTATTCTTAATTTATAATCTAAAGTTATAATAAATGATTGGGATTTTAGGGTTTATACAATTAACTATCAATTTTCTTGATACTAATTCAACAAATAATTTATTTTGTTTTTCTTTGACGTTTAAATATTTTACATATTCTATATTCATCTGAATTAGTGGCATCTCTGTCACCATTGGTGGCAGAGATTTAAAATCTGGAACTAACCCCTCTAATCTTAACCTCTGAACTTCATTGTTCAAACCTTTAATTCAGAGTACAAGATGAAGCGTTCTAGTAATTAGAAAATTACCCCAGGAGGTAAACAATCCCCTGGCAGCTTTGCTGGTACAACCGGACTTTCAGAGGGAGTCGGAAAAACTTTTCAAACAAAATCTTTCAGAGGGAGTCGGAGACCTCTGGCCAACTTCTGAAACCAAAAACAAAAACTTTCTTTGGAACGGTAAATATCAATTCTCTCCTGCGCCCAGGAAAACTACACGAATTGAGGCGAACATTGAATCAGTAGATAATCCAAATTTTAGCTCTGCAAGAAACCAGGTTGACAGATGATAACACCTTGGACTTCGGCAACTACAGACTTTTTAAAAACACAACGGACAAAAGAATACTCAAAAATACACGACATCTCGGTGTTACTTTTACTACCTCAGAAACCATTCTTGGTTCAATAACTAATGTCCAGCCAGAAAATAATCGACTTATGACACTATTCCTCAAGTGTGCTAATAAAAACTATACATTAATCAATGCACACCTCCCAGTTCATCATCATTCTCGGATTATCTACGGCTGTCGCCGCCTCTCCGTCCCCAGTTTCCAGTTCGTTCTGTCGTGACACATGTCCTCTTGCAAATCTCTTGCTTCTATGGCTTCGTCAACGCCGTCTCTCCAACTTCTTCTTGGTCGTCCTCTCTTTGTTCTTTCTGGAGGTATCCATTCCAACACTTTTCGTGGCCATCTTGTCTCATTCATTCTTTTTGCATGTCCGAACCAAGTCAATTGTTTTCTCTCTATGTCGTCCACAATATCTCTCTCGATGTTCATGTCCCTTTTAATGTTTATATTTCTTATTCTCTCAAGTCTCGATCTCCGACAGCTCCTTCTCAAAAAATCCATCTCCGTGGCCAGTAGTTTTCTTCTATTAGTATTATTTAAATCCCACACTTCTGAACCATAAGTCAAAACACTCTTTACGATTGAGCTATATATGCGAAGTTTTGTTTCTCGCCTAATTTTTCTTTCCCACAGGACAGAGTTGAGTGCTCCAATGATTTGTCTACCTCTTATTATTCTTGTTTGAATTTCATCATTACTATTACCTTGCCTGTTGAAGATCACCCCTAAGTATTTAGCCTTGTCAACGTTTTTTATTGTTCCGTTTTCCAAGGGTAAATCGTCGTTGTCATTACTACTCACCGCTAAGTATTCACATTTATTTAAGTTAATTGTGAGACCAGCTAGTGTGTACTCTCCATTTAGTTTCCTCACCATATAGCTCAAATCCTGTTGGTCTTCTGCAACCACTATCTGATCGTCGGCGAAATAAAGAGTATATAGGGTGTCATCCCCCACCCGAAGGCCCATGTTCCAACACTTCCGTGCCCAGCCTTTCATGGATTGGTCTACGTATAGTTTGAATAAGGTGGGAGATAGACAACATCTTTGTCTTAGCCCCTTTGTTGTATTGAATGATTCAGATAGTGATGTTCCAATTTTAATAACCGCAGAATTCTGTTCATAGTAAAGTTGGACGGCCCGAATCAATGTTGGTCTAATCTTGAGAGTTTCCATTGCTTCCCATAATTTCGATACTGGTACACTGTCATAAGCTTTTTCTAGGTCTATGAAAGCTATATGCGTCTCCCTGTTTCGCTGGGTTCGTTTTTCTAGGGCTATTTTTAGAGTGAAAAAGTTGTCTGTGGTGGATCTCCCTGCCCGGAAACCGGCTTGTTCTTCCGCTTGTTTATCCTTGGTGTCTTCTTCTATTTCATTTCTAAGGATTCGGGAATATATTCTTCCTATTGTTGGGATTACCGGTATACCTCGATAATTCTTAGGATCATTTTTTGAGCCTTTTTTGTGAATGGTTGATATATATGATGTTCTCCATTCGATCGGCGTTTCTTCCCCATTCAGGCATCGTTGAAACATATTCTTCAACATTCTTAAAAGTTTTTCGGGTCCATACCTTATGAATTCCGGGTGGATCCCTCCAGGTCCAGGGGATTTTTTTATTTTTGTGTCTTTCACAGCTTGTTGCACTTCTTTTAGTTGGAGATCTATAGGAGTTAGATTATTTATTTGGTGTTGTTTTCCTAGAAAATTTTCACGTCTCTCTTCCAAAAGGTCTTTAAAGTGGTGTACCCAGTCTTCATTTGTTATGCCCCCTAAGTTAGGTATTTGTTTTTTTGATGTTTTTACCGACTTTATGGTCTTCCAGGCTTCTGAACTTCGGGTTCCTCCTAATTGTTGTTCTATGTACTCACATTTTTTCTCCCAAGACTGATTCTTTCTCTTTAGGACTTCGTTTTTAACCTCCCTATTTGCTCTTTTGTATTTTTGTCTCGTCACATCATCGTTCTTTTGAAGGAGTTTCTGGTAGAGTTGTTTCTTTTCTTCAATTTGTTGTTCTATTTTATCATCCCACCAGTCAGGTTTGTTATTCACCCGTATTTTTCCGACAGATTCGTCCGCAGCCTCAAGAATACAAGCTTTTATATGTTCGTACTCTTCTTCTATTGTTCGTTGAGTTTCGATTAGTTTTTGATCCAGTCTTCTAAGATATAAATATTTAGTACTTTCATGTTTAAAACTTTGTAAGTTATATTTTGTCGTTGTCAATCTATTCTCAGTGAAACTGCTGGTGGTCGATTGAAAAGATGTTAAAAAGGGAATGTGTATCTTTGCCACCAGTAAGCGGTGATCAGATCCACACTCGGCACCTCTCTTTACCCTAACGTCTTGTATCTTGATTTGGGAGTTTTGTCGGGCAATGAGATAGTCAATAATCGATTTTAGTCCTCTTGTCTGTTGGTACCAAGTGTATTTATGTATATCTTTGTGAGCGTAAAAGGTGTTAGTTATTCTCAAATCGAACTGCTCACAAAGATTCACTAATCTTTCACCATTGTCATTTATGGTTTCTTCCCCGTGTCTGCCTACTACTCTACTATGTCTCTGTTTTCCGACCCGACCATTTAGGTCTCCTCCTATGATGACTTCATGACTGCGTGGAATTTGATCGATTATATCTCTGAGGGTATCTTCAAACATATCTTTAACGTGAGCTGTAGCATCGTTATTAGGAGCATACACACCGAGAATTGTCATAGTTCTTCCCCTTATTTGGATCGTCAGTTTAATTATGCGTTCGTTCATTGGTTCCCAAGATTTAATGTATTTTTTCAATTTTTTGTGGATTAGAATAGATACTCCAGCACGTGCTCTTTCGTGTTTTTCCACTCCAGTGTATAAATGTATACAATCGTTGATGTTTTCGATTCCGCTTCCCTTCTTCTTTGTTTCCGAGAGGATTGCTATATCAATGTGACGTTGGATGAATTCCATGATAACTTCCTTCTGTTTATTTCTTATACCTTGTATATTCCATATACCTAAATTCACTGTCCATTTCCGTTGCTGTTTTCGTTTACTGTTATATCCGTCCGACATCCGAGGCGTATTTCTACTGGGTGTTCTAGCGTTTTTTTTTGTGTTTTCCGAATGTAAGGTTGCTGGCCTTACGACTCAACCCCCATGCTTGGAGGGCCGTCCAGTTTTTGTTTCACGGTGGGCATTTTATTTCCCCACTACCCTCCGATACTGCTAGTTTGCAGAACCGGCGAGCTTCCCCCAATTCCAATGGGGACGCACCCGATGGAGGTAACTGGCAAATCCCCACACGGGCACCTCCCAGTTAACGAAGAAAATAAATCTAATACTGAAAAAGCAAATAAATCCTGGGAAATTCTAGAAAAGACTATTTTTAAAATTCCTTCTAACCATGTAAAAATCCTGTTGGGTGACTTCAAAGTTAAGCTAGGGAAAGAAAGAAAGTACAAAAAAACAGTCGACAGTTTTCCCGCTCATAGATGGATTAACCATAATGGCAGAGGATTGTTTGAACTATGTTCGCAGTTTAATCTAAAAATAATGTCAACCCATTTCAAGAAGAAAATAACAAAACAAAAGACCTGGAGGTGGCCAAACACGTACATGGGGGAATTTCAAATTGACTATTTTGCCATTTCGTACCTCAAATATAAACAGATTTTGGATGTGCAAGTTCACGCATCACTACTTGACTAGAATCAAACTTAGCTTAAAACCTCGAAAACATATTCAAAAGAGAGTGCTAATACCAAACTTCGACCCTTCGAAAATTAAACCAACCCTAACAGAAGAGATAAACCACCACCCTGGATAAACAACCAGCACAGAACTGGCAAGAATTGAAACAAAAATTATTAAAGCAGCCTTAAAGATGGTACCTTTACAAGGGATGCCCTTTACAAGATGCCGAAGTAAAGCATTCAAAGAGTGGAACAGTCAAAAAACAGCAATACACTATAACATGTTTTTGGAAGTAAGAAAAGAAACATCGAAGCTAATTAGACAAACTAAAAGAAAATATGAAATCAATCAACTTAATAAAATAGAAAAAGATTTTCATAAAAATAACACCCGAAATTTTTACAAAACATTTAAAATTAAATTAACTGGCAATCAACCCCAAAGTCTTTGCTTCCAAAACGAAAACGGACAATTAGCTCTAAATAACCAAGACATTTGCAAAGAACTTGCGAAATATTTTGAACTACTACTAAACTGTCCCTTAAAAAGATTACTAACACTAAACACTAAACAAACAAACCCAGATGCATTACCACCGAATGAAGATGAAATAATTAGGCAAATCAAGCGACTGAAAAATAACCAAACGGATTCCGGAAGATTGGAAAGATGCTCTAATCCATCCACTACATAAGAAAGAAGATAGAATGGATGTAAACAACTACAGAGGGATATCTTTTCTCCCAGTGTGTTACTCCCATTCTATCTCCATGTCTACTAGACAGGGCACAGTGACAGTTAGAATCCAAAATTGGTGAATATCAAGCAGGTTTTTGACCAGGCAGATCCCGCCCTAAACAGATCCTGAATCTAAAGTTGTTCCTAAGTCATCAAAACTGTACAATAAAAATATAGTCTGTACATTTGTGGATTTCAAAAAAGCATATGATTCTATTGACCGCGAATCTTTATTCCAAATCTTGAGAGAACAAGGACTAGATGTGAAAACGCTGGCAAATATGAAAGCCACACTAAGTAATACAAAGTCAAAAGCTAAATTCATGGGTGACATCTCAGAGCCCTTCGAAATTGAAACTGGATTGAGATAATGGGATGGACTCTCGCCACTCTTATTTGACTGTATTCTAGAAAATGTAATACAGGAGTGGTGTGAAAAAAAATTGGCCCTGAATATTGACCAACCCATTAAACTGGGGAGAACCAAGATCAAAATAGATTGTCTGGCGTTTGCAGATGATCTAGCAATTTTAGCTCAGGATACATTAACGGCACAAAAGCAGATTGAAATTTTAAAAGAAGCAACAGAAAAGGTAGGACTCCAAATTTCCTTTGAAAAAACATAATAGATGACCTGCAACAGACTAAAGAACACCATTTCTAAATACAAAATATGGTAACCTCAGACGAGTCCCTCAATTCAAATATGTGGGTGAAATAATCATGGAAAACGGGTTGGAAAAAGCGGCCAATAAGGGTAGATGTCAAAAAATGGAAACTGCATTGAGACTTACACAAAATATTTACTAAAATACCATATACAGATATACATAGCGATATGAGAAAAAGAAGACTTACATTTTAGGGACACAAAACGGATGAATCCGAGTAGGCTAACTAGACAAATAGTTGAATTTTATGAAAATAGGTGTAGAGCTAAAGTAGAAATAATTAAATGGATTGCTACAATTATAGAGGACCTAAGATCAGCAGATATTTCACAAAGTGAAATTCAGGATAGAAACTGTTTCAGACACAAGGTTAACGTTTGGAAGGTTGGACAGAGAGAAAAATGAAGGAAGACTGGAACAACTTGGTCTGACGAAAGAACAAAAAGGTCATAGTAAAAGAATGCAATCAGTATGGGCGCAAGGAAAGGCTAACAATAACAAACACCTTTAAATGTAGTTTGCGTGGTCCACGAGGGCTCATACGTGAATAACAATATATATCTGTACACAGATATATGTATATGTATATGTATATGTATATGTATATATATATATATATATATATATATATATATATATATATATATATATATATATATATATATATATGTTGGTGCTTCGCCTAGAGTGGAGTTTCTAAAATACTGCGGAAAACGTTGGTAGTATATCGTTGGAATGATAGAAGGCCAGTATTCCACCGCGCTTTCAATATTACAATTTCGAGATCGATTTATCCCAATGGATAATTCGAGGACTATATTAGACATTGGCATCGTCAGGGTATACAGTGATGCATTTTAAACTGGTAAATATTCTTCATAAAATGATAATAGATAATATTGTAATAGGATTATTATTTATAAGCATATTTATGGTTCTTTTAAAAGAATCAAAATATGTTAATACTTAAAAGATTCTGCTACATTTCAAAAGGAACAATGATACCAAATTTATTTGAAATGAATCTTTTCAATTGCACTCAGTGCAAGATTTAGATAACATTTTTACAAAAGCAGACGAAAAGATATTACGATTAATTATCAATGCAGTAAGGAAAAGAAAAAATTCTGTTTAAAGCTTTCAGATGTATCCAATGCCCTATAATTATCTTGAAAACTAAATTCATATAAACCCGATTTACCCCCAAGATATATACCCCCAAGATTGTGATCGAAGATATGTTGGGCAAACTAAAAGATCCACATTAACCAAATATAGAAATACATACCGCCCACATTAGATATGGAATTTAAAACTTGCTAAAAATGCTAGTAATTATAGGGCATTGGATACATATGAAAGCTTTAAACAGATTTTTTTTCTTTTCCTTACTGCAGTGACAATTAATTTCATAGTTAACCAACAGCTCGTATTAGTTTTTCTTTTCGTCTGCTTTTGTAAAAATGTTATCTAAATCTCGCACTCAGTGCAACTGAAAAGATTCATTTCAATGAATTTCGTATCATTGTTCCTTTTGAAATGTAGCAGAATCTTTTAAGTATTAAAATATTTTGATTCTTTTAAAAGAACCATAAATATGTTTATAAATAGTAGCCCTATCACAATATTATCTATTATAATTTTATGAAGAATATTTACCAGTTTAAAATACATCACTATATACCCCGACAATGGCAATGTCTAATGTAGCCCTCGGAGAATATCTACAAAATAGTACAGTTCCAGGTCGATCGATTACCGAACAATTCCATTGGGATAAATCGATCGTCCTCCAAATTGAAATTGTAATATGGAAAGCGCGGTGGAATACTGGCCTTCCATCATTCCAACGATATACTACCAACGTTTTCCGCAGTATTTTAGAAACTCCACTCTAGGCGAAGCACGTACAGCAAAATAAATTTACATCAGCGACGTCAGACATGCTAAAATAGAAGAGATTCAACTGTTACACATAACCTCATTAATTTGGCTTACATATTAAAGTGTTAGTGACTGAAGTAAATAAGGGAATTATTTTTAAATATATCCATATATGCTGTTCTAGTTATTGAAAAAGACGGTTTAAGTGCTTTTCACTTTAAATTTTTGTAATATGCTACATATGATAAATTTAAAGTGCTTTTAACTTACTTATATTTTAAATATATAATAATTAATTATATATTTAAATACAGATAGTACGATTAGACGAACTATGTATCGTTCGATTACTAGGAGGAAAAAATTTGTCTACATCGTAAGATCGGTTTCGTTCTTTAAGAACTCGCCAGTTAAGTTTGAATGTTTTTATCTCGAAGTACTCGACATAGACTAAACATAAACTTTAACTTAGTTTTTAAGATAGCCCTCGGGCTCTTACTTATTTGTCATGAGATTGAGCCTCGAAACGGAGATGGATTTTTTATGCGGTTTGGGGGCCTCTTGTCTACCCAGGAAGATGCTGGAAAATGTCGGCCTATATGGAAAGAAGTAAAGTACACGAAGCAGATCCAGTCGTCTTTAATTCCGAAAATCGGACAATATAGGCGGATGTTATACAGTGATGCCACCTAGTGGTCGGAGTGCTATTAACATACTCCGACCTCCATAGCCGGTCTTAAGATGTGGATGATTTTTTCCTCCTAGTAATCGAAACGAGACATAGTTCATATAGTCATACTACCTGTAAATACAGGTATATGTCTAGTCGTACTACCCGTAAACACAGGCTGTACGACTAGAGGAACTATATTTCGTTTGATTACTAGGAGGAAAAAGTAATCCGCACTTTAAAACTGGTTAAGAGTGACCACCTGTCGCAAGTAAGAGGGTGGAATATGCTAATAGCACTTCGACCCGGCGGTCTGATACTCAATGCTATTAGATACGGAGCTTAATTGACCATCGTATATTTTTTTAGCATCAACTCTGCGTTAAATGTCCTGCAAGTAAGAGAGTAATTTAATTTTTTCACTACAATTGGCGTCGGCATTGTTGTACGAAGCGCACACTACACATAAAAAATTACATATTACACTGTTAGGCGTTTACCAATGGCAGATATACGTTTTTTGGGCTATAATTATATTATTCAAAATTATGATGATTATAATTTTTTTTGAGAGGGCGATTCAGGGCCGAGGCATTTTAACTATTACCAACTGGTTTCTTCCCTATAATTCGTTCCGCTGTAGTGATATAGAAACAAAATGCGCTCAGACATAAGAAACTGGAAGGGGCACTAGGTGGCGTTACCGTATAACGTTTACCTATATTGTCCGATTTTTGGAATTAAAGACGACTGGTTCTTGTTCAATTAATTCGCACGGGTCAGCTAGAGACCCCCAAAAATAAAAAGTGCCCACCTCAGGGTCGTAATCTTATTAGACACTAGTAGGAGCCTCCGGGCTAACTAAAAAACCTGGCTGAAGAAGTCGAAGTCAATTACTTCGAGAGAAAAACATCCGAATTGAAATGATGAATTCCTAAAGAACGAAACCGAAACCGGTCTTATTGACTAACTGTGTTTAAAAATACAGCTAATTATTTATATATTGATAATTATTAGTACAGTCAAGTAGACAGAACTCTTTGCTGCTGCCTTTATTTAACTTATATTTTTCTTTTGTAATCCTTTACGTCCATTCACACGGTTTGATAATTGCATCCTTTTAAAAATTACTCTAGCCTATTAAATTTTGAATTTTGTTAAGCACTAAAAATGACAGAAAATAAGAAGCATATTCGACATATGCTTTTTTATTTCTAAAAATTCAAGAATGCTCCGAAAAGGTAAAATAAGATATTTGCTGTGTACGGTAAGGATATCCTTGACAATTCTACATGTTGTAAGTGGTTCAAAAGGTTTCGTGAAAATAATTTTAATCTTAGTGATGCAACACATGCTAAACGATCGACCGAGGCTGATGGCATCGATATATTGGCATTAATTGAAAGTTATGGGCTTACAACAACTCGAGAGATCCGAAAAATTCTTATAATGAACCAATCTTATGGCGATTGGAACGTCAACTGGAAATGGTTAGCAAGGCTGCCGCGTGAGTTTAGGAGAAACATTTGATACACCGAATTTCTGCTTGCGATTCTATTGAAACTGAACGAAATCAATTTATTTTAAAACCGAATAATTTCGAGCCATAATAAATTGATTGTGCATAATAATGTTAATCATAAGAGATCATGCCCCTCATTATAAAACTGAGCATTGAAAACCAGTTTACATCCGAAAAAGGTTATGCGGTGTATTTGGTGGATCTGGAAGGGAATCGTTTATAAAGGGCTCTTAATTGACAATCTGTGCATTAATTGGGCGAACGTTGATCTGCTGACAACTTAGTGAATAATAGTCCATCCACCAAAAGTGACCTGAATTAGTCAACATAAAGGGTATTGCGTTCCATCGAGACAATACTAAACCACGCGTATTTTTTGGCCATCCGGCACAAACCTGACTGGAATGTTTTGGTTCATAAACCATACTCTCCCGACCTTCCACCTTCCTAGTACCGTTTGATTAGATGACTTCAAAACAGTTTAGGTGCTAAAAACTTGTTAAAGTTTTTATTAAAATATATAAAAGAAAAACAAAGTATACTCATATATCCAAAGTATTAACTTTAAAAGACCTGTAAAGTCGTCTGAATTACTTTATTAACCAGAAACCTGAGAGCTTCTAGTAGCCTAGGGTTATGCAGATGCTGTAGGGATGGAAAAAAGTCAAGGGACAAAACAGCATACTACATTTATTAAATCAAATTTTGTGTAAATAATATTTTTCGTCATTTTTTTCTCAAAAACATCGGAGGAATTTTTATATCAACCTAATTTTATATATGAACTGTACGTATGTTGGTGTAAAAATCAAATAGCACTAAATTAGGTGATTAATGCGATATCAGTCAAGTAAATTTTATTTTAGCTGTAACAGCTTGCGGAGAAATATTACACTGACAAAATTTTGTAAGGCCATGATGAACTAATGTCAAAAAATTAGCTTTTAAAATATGATCTATGTATATAATAAAATTGTGCTTTTCTTTAAAAAATGTTTGGTAATTTATGGGTACTGTACCAAGGAGTAAAGGGTTAAAATTTGGGGAGAACCATGAAATTTCCAAGCTTTTAGTTAGTTGGTTAATACATTGTTTATATACATCAGTTACCAGCATACTTCTCCACACCTCTTGTTACGAATTGACGGAAGTGATCTACTTCTTTGTTGAGATATATAGTATCTCAAGATACATGTAGATTATGCCTTTGAGGCTCCAAAATACGTAGGACATAAAGCATATCTCTTGACCTTATAACCTATCATGTTCGGTAACTCGAAGAAATTTTCCACTAAACACCAAGTCACCTTTATAAACTTCTCGACGCGCGTTTTGCTAACCATGTTAGGATCATCAGGAGATGATTTAATCTAGCGCATCGAGAAGTTCAAAAAAGTGATTTGGTATTTAATTGTAAATCTCTTCGAGTTTAGATTCCTATAGAAAAAAAGTATGTTCCATAACATAAAAACAAACATATCCTATAAGCGAAAGGTTGAGAGATTTGACTGGCCATTTTATTAGATTAACACCGTCCTCTTCAAAAAAGTTCATAGACTCCAACAGCATTATGGATAGCTCTAAGAGCGTTATTTGGCAAACCAAACCACGTATTATTTTGTTGAAAAATTAAACCTAGAAATTAAAGTAGGTAAAATAGTTAAGAACATAGTAGTACATTTTTTATTCAAGATGCACTGTCATATTGTTTCTAATAAAAACTAAAAGTAGTCGATTCGCAATGGAAGAGTCATTTCCATAGATAAAATCACCTAGTGCCATAATGCTTACTACTGATGACATATCGATACAGCCAGATTTTTTAAGTTGGTATGACTGTTCTTTAGGTCTGTCAAAAATGTCATCATTTGGTTTAAGTTCTCCTTTTGAGATTGTTAAAAATATGTGTCCATGATTTTTTAAAATTGATACATTTATCAAGCAATTTGCTTTAAATTTGGTCTAAAAATGAAATTTAAATCTTTTGTGCGGATACATTAAATATTAAGACGATAAGTTACGGCGATGAAAATATGTTACAGGTTTTCAAATGGTACAAAAACTTCAGTGATTCCAGAGATGATGAAGAACCTGGTTCAGGAAGACCTTCCATGCCAAACAATGAAGAAAATATTAACAAAATCACAGACCTTGTATTAAGTAATCGCCGAGTATTAAAGTCCATTCGAAAAAAAAGTGTGGCAAAATAATTCATGATTTTTGCATCACAATACATTACATTACACATAGACATTACACACCATATTAATTATTCGTCAATTTTTCGCTTAAAATAAAATAAACATAATTTCACAAGCACCATATTCACCACATATAACACCGTGTGAATTTTTCCCATTTCCTCGATTGAAGCAACCATTTCATGAACGCCGTTTTGAGTCCATAGAAGGTATCCAAGAAAGTTCCCTGACCGCTTTGAAGAAAATACCTAAAGTTAAATACAAAAATTGTTTCAAAGACGGGAAAAAACGTTGGAATAAGTGTATTGAGTAAAAAGAAATTACTTTTAAAAAGACAACACAAATTTGGATTAATGCATATATATTTATATATATATATATATATATATATATATATATATAATACAAATACCCATAATATATTATTTAATATATTTGAATTTCATACAAACTATCACTAGCAGCAGTATTACTGATTCGTCTATATACATTTTTATAAATACTTGTTTACATAGCAAGAAAAACAGAACCTAATATAGTTAGATAATGCAAACTATATTTAGTTGTTCTCATCATCATCAACATCAAAAGCATACCTGTTAATTTTACCAAATAGGTTCATATCATTTATTAAAGTTTACTGCTATTACCTTCCAGAGCTCCCTTTAAATTCTCGATATGTCGTTTTAGCGCCACAGAGAAGACGCCAGATATTTACCGGTAATTCTCCAACAGGAAAATCCTTATATCGTCTTCGGTTTCCCCACAGAAATTGCTATAAATGGGAATTAATTCGGAGCGTGATTTATTGAGGTATTATCAGATTTATTCGAATCCAGCCTCTGCTTCGCATCGATCAATTCAATTTCTATTAATATTATATATTAAATATTTTGTAATTAAATTGGGTGAGATTTAACTTAAGTCTGTCGCTCTAAGATATTCGATGTAGCACGTGGATATTGAGATATGGTACTGGAACACATGCAGGAAATAATTGGATTAAAGAATATCGAAAAACAATATAAGATAACGAATGTGACTTTCAATATTTATACTAGGATTTTAAATGATACACTTATAGTTTTTTTAACGTTTTAAACGTTTGTTATAGATTTTGCTCTACATATTTTTCCTACATTAAAAAACTATGAGCGTATCATTTAAAATTTTAAAAAAAGGTTCACAAGTAACCAATTGCGGAATCCATAAACATTATTCAATATTTATGCTTAACTAGTATAAGAAGACATGGAGGACAAAAATGTATTTACATACACCAATGTATGGAGAACAAAAAATTTTTAGTTGACATTTAGGTTTTTTAGAATGAAGTAAACCATTCTTATCTTTTATACTAACTGATGACACCCGGAAGAAGAATTTTTTGCATATAAACAACGGACACATCTTTTTTCTACGAACACACCCTACCAATTTAGCATATATGGTACCGTTCACGAGACAACTGGATAGGGTGGTCGCACTGTGCGACCACCGTATCCACCGCACTGTGAGTACCGACTTTACTGCGAACGTCTGCCGTAGGGTGGCGCGAGATGTATTGTATATATATATATATATATATATATATATATATATATATATATATATATATATATATATATATATATATACGATATTTGGCTCTGATTGTTCGTTCGTTCGTCCACGTTCAGCTCGACCTGGACTGACGAAATCTATAAAGCCAGAAACCAGTCTTTCATGCTTACTTGCAGTCTAGTGATGGCTTGTCTATATTATCTGACAGCTATATTATCTAATTCAGTTTATGCCTTACAGAGACCTACTAATTTTTTTTCATCAAATGTAAGTGGAATTATTTTTTTTACTATTATTATATAATACCGCCACGATGTACCCAAAAATTATGAAAATTAACAAAATATATTATTCAGAGCACCCATTTTTTCTTGTTCTACAGTATATTTACATAAAAAAAATCGCGAATTTACCTTCGAATTTATAAAAAATCATAAAATCATACTACCTTCTACAACATGTTTACGACGTTTAGGCTTTTTGATTTTCATTGTTCCTTTAGTCACATACCGAAGTTCATGTCGAACCCTACTGATAGATATAAGGCCAGAAACAAGTTTCTCACGCTTGCTTGCTGACGTTCTGGTGCTGCCTGAAGGAACTGGCAGAGCACCTACGTAGACTATGAGTGAAAATTTTAAAATTAGATCCCAATTGCAAGCTCATTAAACAGGACAGTTTTTAGAACTGTCTGCAATAGTGACACTTGCGAGATTCCCTAATTTATTTCTGATAGGATATGTATTAGTTAGCATCGGACTCACTCTCTCTTTCCTGGTCACCAACAACTTTAAATTAATTGAAACATGTGTACAAGGCGTCAGGAATATCTTCAATCAATATCACAATATTCATCAATATCACAATAAGACATTCAGCATCTAATTGGGTTCATACCTTACACAGGTCATTCCTTACACAGTTTTATTATATGGTATATATAGTGTATACCACTATGGTATACATAAAAATTATAAAAATCCAATAAAATACATAATGTAATGATTTTTTTGTACTCGAGTATATTTACACCAAAAAACATAAATTTTACAATGGATTTTCAAAGCATGCCCATTTTTATAAAATATATCTTTTGTTGAAATATATGGCTGCCTATTGTTAAAATAATTTTACCTTCTATAACACTAGGATTGACATTTACCTGTCACCTTTAAATATCATTTTATAACTTTATATATGAAAAATAAAGCAAAAATTCCAGCGTAATGCTCCAAAGACTGAATTGACTCCTATTGACTGAACTCAAAAACCTCATGAGTTATTAAAAATATTCAACAACTAGGACAATCCATTGGTTGGGCTGGAGCTAAACATTCGGAAAACAGCTGAAGGAATGACAAAAGGTAAGACATATATATCGATCATGTCGGATGTAGGCTGTGATACCGTGCAGCTCACGCCATCCTGTGGTGAACACAACAGTTAGACACAATAGTTACACTGCGCGAAACCGTCCGAAATCAGCCTAAGCACTGTTTATATATTAGGTACAAAGGTTGCAGAAAAGTTGCATCGTGGGCCCATGGAAAATATTAAAAATATTCAAAAACAAGGGTAATTAATCTGTGCTCCACACAAAAATTGCCAATACCTTCAGCCACCACCAAATCGTGTTTCTCAAGACCGGTTTTTGGCCTTAAGTTGTCATCGGTCAGGTTCGACCTAAATGTTCGGAAAGCACTTGAAGGAATGACTAAAGGTACGATTATATTTCCAGGGTACTCTAACGCAACCACGTAACTCAATGTTATATATAAAAACATTCATTAGTTTTTTTTAACAAAATGCAATGACGTACATCAGATCACGAAAAATATGGCATTCACAATCCCGTATCTCGAAATACCAAATGGCAGAAGGCCAAAATTATATAGCAATATGTCGTAACTGTCTTATCAATATAATTTTATTTTCTTATTTATTTAATTATTAAGAAACGAACCTAAAATTAAATAGGGATGTAAGTCAAAAAATGTGCAGCTAGTCAAGTAAAAAAATGTAATGAAATTTCGGAGCAAACAAGAAAAAAATTTAAATTGGGGCTAAAAACAATCGTACGTAATTTCTCTCATGATCATGATCTCATTTCTCTGAAAATGAGTCTACTTAATCGCGAATGTTTAACTATGCAGTAAATCATCAAATATTATTAGTATGTAAAAAGATAAGTCCTTAGTAATCTAGGACTGGATGAAACCCAAGTTTTAAGCTGGATTAAAAAAAAAAACAAAACCAAAAATAGAAGAAAGAATTCAAAAATAATCAAAGCAAAACAATCACATATAGAAGACTTTTTAAACGTCTGAAACGAAAATGAGAAAATGAGAAAATAGAATTTTACAGTAATGAATGTGGTGCCCAGAATCGTAAAATAACGTTAGCTAATGCTTTACTCCAGTTCGCTATCAAAAACAATGTTGGTATTTATAAAAATATTTAGTCAGAGGTCAATTCCAATTGGAATGTGATTCAATCCATTCTACAATAAAAGGACATAAAAAAAAATCAAAGAATTATTTGTACATGCGAACTTGTGAAAATAATTGAAGAAGCGCGACAGAGAAACCCGTGAATAAAGTTGAATAAAGTTGAAGTCTTGATTGTCGTTTCTTTAAAAATTATTTGGACCTAAAATAAAAATTTTTCAATTCGGCCTGGAAATAAAGCAGGATCTCCAACTATACTGCAACTAAGAGGATTGAAATATTGTCAGACGGTTTGGTGTTCAAATTGTCGTTTGATAATGAATGGAAAAGTCTTCCTCAACGTTTAAGTGAAACGTATTCTAATACTCAAGTCAAAGAATTATACTCAGAGAAAATCCCACTGACTAATCAGAAATACAAGGATTTACAATATCTATAGCCACTGATTGATTTCAAAATCATCTCATATATTTTATGACAATTTAAAATATTCCAATGAAAAATAAGTATATTTTATTTTCTTAAATATTAGTTACTAGTAGTAAATATTAAATATTATATTATTATATTATATTAAATATTTCTTAAATATTAGTTACTTACTTTCTAATAATATTAATTGACTAAAATAGTCAAGTATACTTTGTTTTAAACTTTCAAAAGTTAATGTTATTACGTTTTTTAAATTAATAAATAAAAATAAAAGTTTTTCGTAGCTTTTATTTATCGATGACACAATAACGTATCTCCCATTTTTTTTTTGGAAACTGCGCGCAGCAATCACGTACCTTAGAAAACAAGCAAAAAAAATATATTTAAAAAAACCATAAATTTGTTATAAGACTTTTTTTGTCTCACTTGAAAAGTAGTGATTTTTGGGATACGCGGTTGCGTTAGAGTACCCTCGATATATCGGATATGTCGGATGTAGACTGTAATACAATCCAGTTCACGCCATCCTGTGGTGAACGTCCGCAAAAGCCAAATTGCGTGAAACTATCCGTGATCATCCCGTGCGCCCTCGCCGAATTTTGCTTGTTTTATAATATTTTTAATGCTCTCCACGGGCATACTATGCAACTTTTCATTAATTATTGCTTATATATGCCTGTAAATGAATCAAAGTATTTTAATACGAAAGTATCTACTCTAGAATGATTAGTATCTATTAGTCTTGAAAAAATTCTCAATGTTTTTTGGAATACTTGCAAGATTAGAGATATATACTAAAAGGTGACACACCACTGATACAACAGACCATAATTTGTCGAATGTCAACAGCCCCGAAGGCAGCCAGGTCGCCGTAGCAGCCACTTAATATTAAATTACTCGAAAACGAGCAGACGGCGTTGGTCCGTAACAAAAACGACGTCATCTAAATGTAATCATGTTGCGCAAATCATTTCGATGTAAAGGGGGCGCTGACGGCGATGTGCGTTTTTCATTTTTTTTTCGGTTTTGTCACGGAACGGAAAAGAATTCGACAGTCTTGATTAAAATTTATAATGCGGGGTGGCTTTTGAAAAGTGTTGTTATATTTACTTCAAATCAACCATACTGAAATGAAAAATTGGAATTCTATTGAAAAATCATTTTGCTCGTGTTTTTGTGTTGTGTAATAATGTATTCTGAGAATTGGGAAAATATATTGAAATGTGTTCCATTTAGATATAGACAGAAATATTGAAATTGTCTGTCAAACTAAATTTCAAAATAAACACTTGGGTAACTGTTACTAAAAAAATAGCACATATAAAGTACATAAAATTGTTTATGTATGAAACTATTCAATTCTTCTATTGGAACCTTCGGTATGAATCACTAAACTTGAATAGATTTACGACTAAACACCAAACCATTTTTCTAAACTTCTCGACACGTGTTTCGCTGACCATATTAGCATCATCATGATATGATTTAATTTGCTTAGATTAAATCATCTCCTGATCTCCTAGTTTATGGAAGCATTGTAATAAAAAGCTGGAACTATATAGAGGCAGTTCCTCTAGTGGTGCACACTTAAGAATTGCTGAGGACAAATAAAAAAACTATGTTGAAATATGGCACTGTAATTATGACTTAATCATTTATTTCCCTGAAAATTATAATCAAACTTTGGCATAGAGACCGGACAAATCTAAAATAAAGAAAAACGATCGCAAATATAATTGTCTGAACATCCTGGAAAGTCAGCACAAGCATCTTGAGCCCTTACAACTGGAGCACTGGATCCAGTGTTCATCATAATCTTCCAAACAGAATAGACAACTAGTTTCGATTCGATTTCATTTTGTCGGCTATTTTTCTCAGACTTCGTGGCACATAACTTATTTCCACCCTTGGCTTTCTTTTTATTCTTCTCTATAGTTTTTTTAATTTATTTCCAACTTTTTTTTTGCTTCTTTAGTATTCTTTTTATCTTCTTTCTCTTCTATAGCAAATGTATATGGGGACGAAGTGAGAATTTCACTTTTTTCACACTTTCTCATTCTTGCAACTAAACGTATTTTAGCAGCTTTTAGTAACAGTGATAACTTTCGGAGAACATCTGGAACAGAGCTTGTAGATGACCCGGGAAGGCTGGCGGATGGTTTGGGATTGGAGCTCCTACTGATAGATGACTGGGTGATGGTGCTAGTAGGTAGGTTTGGTTTGGTTTAGTTTGGTTGAAGGTACGGTTTGCGAAGTCCCAGGTTCTTCTAGAGGGATGTCAGGTAAGCAATCAAGCAGGTAAATAATCAAGGTCTAAAAAGATATTTTTATTGAATGGATAAATTCCTGTGCTGGATAAAAACAACGCGATTTGACGCCGAGCTAGTTTTATAAACTCTCCTTTAATCAGACCGGCAATGTCATAAATGGTTATTCATACTCCAGCATTTGCTCTCATCCACATATCGCATTAGGCATGGTGGGCATCTTTAAACGGCTTCATGGATGTTCTGTGAATCAGTTGAAGTTTGTGTGTTGTATGAGGAGGTCAACTTATTACATGAATGTGATATTATCGGCAAGAATTTAAGGCCTCTAGTGTTTTGTGCCTACTAAGGCCATCTAGCAGAAACAGGACAGAGATTTTCTTTGAAGGGCGTGAGAATTTTGAGATTATACTCTCATGAGATTATACTCACAGCTCGCATTATACTCGTAGACTCTGATGTCCTCAGTGATAATTCAGGATGTCGGGCCATAAATTCGTAATAGAAATGCTTACCTGCAAAGCCTTTCTCACAATTGAAGCGATGTGGGATCTTCAGAGCTACTGCCAAATCATAAGCCAACTTCAAAACTCCTTTTTCACAAGAGGCAGACACCTATAGAATAAATCCTTTACGTATTAGGTTAAAAGTAATTCGTACTCAAGCAAAAATGTTTTAGCGAACCTACAGAGTTTTGGTTTCAGTGTTATTTCTTCTCAAGGTCTCAGGTTTTTTATGATGCAACGTGCTTTTGGGAATGCTATTTTTCACTGAAGCTTGTCTCAAACTCATTAGTTTTGACATAACCAAATAAATTGCAATTTTTAACTATTTCTGTTTCCAACTTTCTTTCTTTTTGTAATTGTCCTCTTTGTTGCTCTTTTTAGTTAGTTAGGTTAGCTGTTCGATCTTTCACTATCTGAAACCAAAATAAAACAATTAGGAACAAATATAAACACGGAAATCCAACATGTTCGTCTCTATTAGCGGAGAGTCGGATAGCTCCTGTCCGACACTTGGGAATAGTCGATTTTTAAGATCCCTGTCCCCAAAATGTATTAATATTGCTAGTAGAATAAAAATAGAGTTAGAGAATTTGATAAACAATTACCATAGCACCCTTAGACATTATCATAAATATTTATACACAAGAACTTACTAGTAACACTCACTTGTATATGATACCATACCATCTTTTCCCATCAAACGCAGCGCTCCTAAAGTGCTTTTGCGGAAGACTGGCAAGTCTTGTTTCGCGCATGCATTTTATTACGCCCCCACACCCGCACTGTGGCCTTGAATCGATCGAGCATTGATTTTTTTCAGATAGTTGCCATGTCCAGAACTCCCCCTATACCTTTAAAATACTGAAGTTAATTAAAACGATTTGTGAATCTCTTTGTAAAGAAAGTGAGCCTATTCTTGAAGCCCTTCCAGGAAATCATATGGAGTATTAAATTAGGCGAGGCAAGAAATTCTAAGAAAGTTTAAACAGCTTTTTTACAGAAAGAAGAAACAAAAGAATGAATAAGTAAATGGCATTGCCGAGACGTAACTAAAATAATAAAAGAGTGATCGAAAGACTTCAAACATCGGCACAATCTTACATAAAGCTCTGGGTGAGATCGCTCATATTATTATGTTTATAAAATATTATTTAATAAAAGTGTCAGAACTTTAAGATGAGGCACGATGATATCAAGAAGTGACAATCCGGTAATTGTTATTTTATCTTACAGAATAATCATTTTTTGAAAATAATGTCATTCAAATATCCCCCTGGCGAATATAGCGTGGTTTATTTTCAGGGGTGGCCTGAATATTCCGATTAAGGTCAGGAATTGGTCGCGGGTTATTTCTGTAAACCAAAGATTTAACATAATCCCATAAGAAATATTTCAAGGGCGTGAGATCACATTGGTGTCTAGTCAACATTACCATTTCGCGAAATAACGCGTCCAGGAAACTTTTCTTGCAATAAATAGATTTTCTATCGAGATGTGCAACAAGTCACACCGTTCCGTTAAAAAATATTGTTTATATCCCTATTTATTATTTAAAGTCAAATATATTCTGTTAGCATATTGCTATAGTGTTCACCATTAAGAGTAACATGATTTCCAGCATCATCTTCAAAAATATAAAATCCTCTCACTTCTTCAACTCAAAAACTACACCAAACAATGACTATCTGAGGATGAAGAATTAAATCCTAAATTTCAAACAGTGTTGCAGCTATTGCGTTTGAAAATGCTGTCACTCATACTAGAAAACTCTTTATAATATGCCATTGGCTCTAATAGCAAGAAAACCAATTTGATCGAAATATGCGGTCTAGACTACCATTAAATGCTATCAGGAAACTGGATCGTTTCTCAACGCGCAAAAAAAATTTATAAAAAATATTGGCAAAGAAAAGGCAGTTAAACAACTAGAGAAGATCGACTTTTACAGCAAATCTCTGTGCGCTGTAGTAGTCAATTCGCAAAAGATATATATGTAAACTTCTACAAAAATTTTAATTTTTTCCACACACATCAAAACACATTGAAATTACTCGACGCGCGTTTCGCTAATGAAGTTACTGTCATCAAGAGATAGTTAAAACTACTACTACATTTTTAATTACCTATTGTGTGGAAAACTCATTACAAAGGTTGTATTTAACACCAGAGCTTCTAAATCAGACTTATCAAATAGTTTTGAAAGAATACTGTTTTTCTATTTATGTACAGATATTGAGAAGGCTCTTTGTGTTGTTAATGAGCCAAATGATGTTAAAATAGCCGTAACAAAGTCCTGATTTATGGGCAATTGGATATTTCTAGCATTTTTTGAAACTTAAAGTAGTAAGCTTTAAATAAACTTATAATAAAAAATATTTAAAAATATTATTTTTGGGTTATGAAATTCAGCAACCCAAATAGAATGTTATATGTTCGAACGAGCTAATATGCCATGAAAAATGCATGCTGTTATTAGAGCAAAATATGGCGCAGCAAAATATTATGTTTTGTAAATAAAATCCCTTTAAACATTTTTTGTCGATATTTTATGATATTTAAAATCAATTTTGTATTTTGCTTCAAACAGAGAAAAATGTTTGTCTAATAGATATATGGAAAATGCAGTATTTTGCAAAGGAATAGATACAGTTCTAACAAACTGCAAATATAACATATAGCTATGAAGTAATAGACGCGAAAGGGAAGCGTACAAAGGGCCATTAAAATTTAACAAGTTATTTATATCTGTTGGATAAACAAGATCAATTCCGAGCAAAAAAAGAACATAAAGAAAGTTAATAATGACCGTTGTTTGATATAGCTCGTCCACCTTCTCGTTTCGGATCGTAAATTACTCAAATTAAAGAAAAGAAATAGAAGCGTTGATAGGAAAACTCCATTAATCTAATTTTCCGATATGCGCTGTCTAACATTGGAAACCGAGATCTATCGATTACCAACAATGTTTCTTCTTAGAACTTGATAATTAATGGGAAAAATCCCCTATCGAACAATTCTAGATTGACCCGTAAGTGTTTTCATCTAGATGTTAACAGAAAATCACTTTGATGTTGAAATGGAGAAAAACCTAATTTATTTTAGATTGTAATAGGGAAAAACAAAAAAGAAACACTATACAATAGGATTGTATATATTATTGTTCCTTCTAATATTGTTCCACGTTGCTATGTCGGTTAAACAGTATTTTAACAGCTGTTTAAGACAGACGTATTTTGTATATTTTTTTTTACTAGAAAAAATATATCATTGAGTATTTACTGAAAAAAGGCATGTTTAGTCAGGAATTGTTTAGCTATGATAAATGTCTTAGTGGAGGTTGCTTCTTTGAATAGGACAGTAAAAACTTGACTTTCTGTTTTTACTGAAAAACTGAAAAAAGACATGTCCAGTCAGGAATTGTATGCCTATTATACATGTCTTAGGGGAGGTTGTTTCTTTGGATATAATAGTAAAAACTTGACTTTCTGTTTTTCTTTAATTCAAGTCACATCAACGATCTAGCGTTTTTCAGCGCATAACATGCATAACATGCATAACGTGCCTCATTAAAGTTGGGTAAGCTGTACAAAGATCCATACCCGCCGAACCAAGATTCGAATCCTGAATCACAGGATACCAGACGAATGACTAGCCTACCTGAGTACCGCGGCCGCTATTTGTTGATATTTATCAGATTTTAAAAGAATTGAAGGTGAATTACACAGTGGACATTCAATAGTTCACAACACCAGAAATTATAATTAATGCGTTGTTTATGGTTCCGAATTCATTAGTATGCAAATTTCCCAATAATTTACCAGAACTAATATTTTTTATTAATATGGATAGAACATGGATCCATCACTATACATCAAAATGGAAATGATAAGTCAAACAAATGACTAGAAGCTACTGGCCCTGATGAAGACAAATTGCACCAATGAAGGCAAAAACAATTATGTCGGCAATATGTCATGCAATCAGTTCTTTTACCAGCTCGTAACAGAGATGAAAAACGAATTGCTGAAACATCAAAACTCTTCAACAGATTTAGCCCAATTTTACTTCTATTTGTCCACCAGCCCTATCTAAACCTCTGTGATTCGTGTCTTAAACCAAAGCGAAGAAGCCAAAGCAGCAATAGATGAATATTTTGTAAACATTCACGAAAGTTACTTCAAGAAAAAAAATAAAATTATTAAACAGCCTTTAAACAAAGTGTTTTAAAATTATGGCGTGTTTTATTGAAGAAATAGTAGCTTTGAAACCTGCTTATCATGTTAGAAATGTTTTTAATTTGACTTTATTGTCATTAGTTAATATTATTTAAATAGAGGAATTTTCTAAAAAAACCGATCTAGAAATAATACTAGTTATGTCAACAAGTTTTAACGAACGTAGTTTAAGCTTTGTACATTATATTATCCATTACATATATAGCCCATTATATACAAATACAATTATTTGTTTTGGTTTAAATGTGTTGCATTTTGCTTCAAGAATACCAGCAGTGTCTTAGTTCTGCGAAAATTGAACAAAACCTTTTCTTTAAACACAATATTGTTCTAATAATATCAATGACGAATGTGTATTCTTTGTCATTCTTTGATAATTAGTGCAAAACAATACCTCAATAGATGTATTGTTTGCTCAACATTGTTTTATATTATGTAGCCCAGATTCGGATTCCTACACAATGATGCATCTTTTTAAAGTTAGTTTTCATAATCCATATTTTGACATTCAAATATTTCAATAAATTTCCTTTAATTTCAAGAACAATAAAATTTACAAAATACAATTTTTTATTGTTATAAATACTAATCGTAGATAAAGCACTCCACCTGCTTTTCGAATTATAATATTTTCAGTAGATTTCTAGCCGTTCTTTCCAATACTAAAATTGCGTACAGGTTAAAAAAGTATCCTTATATGAAAATTATAGAAATTTAAATATTTGTGTTTATAGAAAACTTTTCAAATTAGAAAACAGATGTTTTCGAATGACCCTTGCATGAAGATAAGTATCCTGTTATTTTTACCCCTTAATATCGCTGTGTCCTTTTTACACGTTTAAAATAGCCCAGACAAAGCACTGTTTATACTACGCAGACCTGTAACACCACATTAGCAATAATATAAAAGTGAGTGGGATAAAAAGCCGGAAAATTCTACAATGCTTTGAATGTATTATGTGTGCAGTTTCATTAGCCGCACGCGAAAATTGCACTTCGGAAAGAGAGGGTATTTTTAGGGTACTAAATATGAGAAATTACTTTAAATGATATGGATATTGTTTATTTCTTCAGAATTATTATTGTTCAACCATTTCCACCTCGAACTCTTTCATTATGTCGTTGGTAAGGCAGACTAATGTTTAGGACATCATTTTTCAACCTCGCAATCCTTTTATTAAACTATTTTTAATTTAAAAACAAGTGTTAGAAAATTAAATATTGCCAGGAAATAACAACATAATAAATATAAACTTAAAATATTAGCCGTTTCGTTAGCCGAAAAGTTGTTTGCAATAATAATTTAATACGACGGTTAATTTTGTTTTTCACCAAAAAGTTTTTCTATATGTGGACCATCATTGTAAACACACATAAGCAAATTATTTTCTAGTGATAATAGACGATTGCTATATTTAGTTTTGTTTTTAAAACCACCATAGACGAGGTTCTAAGGCGATCAATGTTTCACATCATCGTGCAAGCCAAATCTTATCTAAACCTTGAGTTAAAAATTCTAGTTATATAGTTTTGTTGACCGATATTTCAATAAGTTGGTTGTAAATCTCAATAGGTAATTCAGCAACTGCAACAACATTTTTATCAATGGATTGAGAACCCATCTTTTCGACAAATCATCGTTGCTATCTGGGAAAGTCCAGTAAGCGAATTTTCAGTTTGTGTAAATGCGTTTTCATGCTCTCCAATACGCGAATAATAACAGAATTTTCTACACCCATATTTTGGTAATATTATCCGAAGTTAAAGTGAATGTATCAAGATTAGGTTTTTCAAGGAATGTAATCCAAATAACAAGCTTCTTGATGAACTTTTTTCTTCAAAATAACAAGCTTCTTTCAACTTTTTTGCTTCATCATCAAATTGACCATATAAACAGCAGCGGGTAAAATGAGCTCTCCGCTAATAATAATGCTATTAAATAGGACCCTTGAAGTGCTGCGGTCGCATTACGGCTTGATTTGTTAATAGAAATTATTTCATTTTTCAAGACGAGTGGTTTACGCTCGAAAAATTCTTATGATTTCTTTTGTAAAGACAGGTGTTTTATTTTCAGATATCGGACTGATTTTGAAGCGCGTGAGATGCGCGGGCGGGTCGTTTTACAATGCGTACAAGTGCAGGGCACAGGTTAGAATTGATAAAAGTTATATAAGATCAAGTCATTACGCACGTCTTGTAGTTCGATATTTGTGGCTATGTGCGCTATTTCGGTATAAGTCTAGCGGCCCATTCACATATATATTCGTCATTGTCGATCCGTCATTTAATACAAAGACAAATAGATGATTCGTTTTTTCACGATTCGTAAGCGTGTGAACACACTTATATGAGTTTTTAAGCTATTTAAAAATAAAACAATGTCTTTATAAATCACGATACTGGAAAAAGGACGAATCGTCGCCATGTTAACCGGCCGATGTAAAACTTTGATTAAACGTCAAATTAACATGTTGTAGCGAGGGAGTCGCAACGTTTTTTTGGCTGTTTAGTGGATCACGACACTAAAAAGGTTGAGAAACGATGGTTTAGGGAATGATGTCAGCAGTATCGTAGTTACCAGCAGGACTATCTATGTGGTCCTGCCTACCCACTACTACCACAGCATAAAACTGAGTGGGTAAATGTAAATAGCATCTATTTTTCTCATGTCAAGTCTGCATGATAGCCATCAGGCCAGCGTGGAGAATTATGGCCTAAACCTCACTTATCTCTAAACAAATCATATAAAAACATTCATCAGTAAGGAATAGGTAGAAGAAAAGAGGGAACCAAAACTTCTCGAGACTTTTACTGCTAAATAAGACAAAAACCTAATCAGGTTTATAGTTTTAGATACAAAGAGTCACCTTTGGTACTTTATACCGTTCGTTTAAAAACACCTGCGAATAAAAGTCACTGTAGTGACACATTTAAGCTTTCATCACCGACAAATTCAAAAAGCTGCATTCTCCTGTTCATTCATAATAACCAGTACGTAACAATGCATTTTGAGTATTGGTAGAAAAAAACATTATTTAATAACTCTATATATAATATTTTGTACTACTTATTGTATTGACTGAACTAACAAATTAACTACCACGTAAGGTAGTGTAAGAATAAATATCAGAATAAATAAAATTTAAATTTTATTAAAAATATGAATTTGATTCGCCAAAAAAATCTAAACCGACAGTGCAATTATATTTGGCTCACGAAATTTTCGAAAAATGAAATCTTTTAAAAAACCACAATAAACCAGATTTATAGCGACCAGATTTTATAGCGATGGAAAGCCTAAAAATATATACACAATATATTTAAATCACTTTGTATAGTTAAACCAACGTTAAACCATTTAAAACTTGAGGATGTTTACCAGGGTGTCGAGGTACGAAATTACATCGACAGTTTGGTAATAAAAAAACATCTACTGCAAGGGAAAGGTCTGTTAACAGCATGGGAAATCAGTTTCCGCTTCATTTTCTTCACCCTTAGGCGAAGATGCAACAGTTAATTTAGGGTTGTATTAAATTTTCGACAGATTTCGAACGAAAACCGTTAATTGTAAAAATATTGTACTAAGAGAATAAACTGAACCCTAATTGATAAAATAAAAAAAATCTATAAATAAATATACTCTTTTATAGATTATTCACTAAAATTAGTAATAAATAATGTAATAAAATGTTACTATTGGAACATTTTTTTTTTATAAATTTTATGAAAACAAAATTGCGAATCCTTCGCAATTTGCAAAGATAGTTTCTTCATTTCTAATAACATTCTAATTTCTAATAACATTGGCCGCTTGTTAATTTTTTTGTAAAAGTTCGTCTCGTGTATTGATTTCATCATGGAAAACTAAAGACGTCATATGACCCCACAAATAAAAATCTAACGTTTAATGTCTGGGCTACGAGGTGGCCAAAGAAACTCATCACCTCGCCCAATCCATCTATGTGGAAAACGTCGATTCAAATGATTTCGCACTGCAACAGTAAAAAGCGGTGGCACAAAAAAGATGGGGGGACCTAGCATGAACCACATGTCTTGTATTAAGATTAGAGGTATACGCTCCAAAAGATTTAATAAATAACTTTGTAAAAACTGCATATATTGATATCCATTCAGTCTTTGTGGAAACTCACATGGGCCGTTTAAAAAATTTTCGATAGTGCCGCACCAAATGTTAATTGAAAATTCGTGCTGGAAATGTCGCTCTCTTGGTAGGTGTGGATTATCTAGGGCGACATAATTATTATTTCGCCAGTTAAAAATCCCGCGTCTGGTAAAAGTTGCCTCGTCAGTAAACAATATCTTTTTCAAGAACATGGGTCTTGGTTTTTTTATGTAGTAGATTTTGATGAACTTCTGATCTAGCCGACAAATCTTGTGACAATAAATTTTAAACAGACGAAAAATGGTTATGGAGAACTATTGAAATGGTAGATTTACTAATTTCTGTAAATGCCTTCAAACGCCTAGTGCTTAGTTCAGGATTTTCCGCGATACTAACCAAGATGTCCTCTTCTTGTTCTACCGTTATAGGTTTCAGTCATCCACCAGGATTATTGTAATAAAACGAACCTGTTTTGCCTAACTGATTGAAAATATTATCGATCTGGGATGATTCTGGTTGGGTAGAGCTCTTCATACCTTCTAACTGCAGCGCTACTATTGTAATTTACTTGTGCATAAACGCAGAGCATATCCCATAAATCACGGTTAAGAAACTGATTAAGTTTGGGCATTGTTTAGCAATTATTGAATACCAACTCAAGATTTCAGAAACTTGTTTCGACCTACGTTTAATAGGAGAGATAGAAAACAATGACAGTTGTCATCGAGACGTAGTAATTTGTACACAACATTCAATGCATACTTAGAGAATTGCACATTTTTCAGCCATCGACAAGATGTGCAATGGACTATTCGAACACGAATATCTCGCAAACGGCGTGAGATATCGATATTGACCAAGGGTACCTTTTTTACGTAGGAATTATGATTCTGCTTTATTTTAAAGTCAAAATATTCCCAACTTTATAGGGTAAAAATATAAGCGAGGTAATTACCCATAAAATAGGTAGCAAGTGCCTTCTAGGAACTAGGTTCAAGCTAGTACCAAAATCCAATTTGTCACCTTTGAAAATCGAATAACCCCGATTTTGAACCTATATATTCAACCGTTTTTAAATTATATCAATTTTTCCAAAATTTAGTTTCACTTTCAAGACCCTGTATCTTTTTAATGACCAACATTTACCAACACATTTATTGACTAAATCCTCTTATTTTGATCTCTGTTATCACTAATTGCTCTATGGCGAATAAGTTATGGAACACCCTACAGAAATGCACATCTATTTCCAATATGTTTAACATGGTAATATCGACCGAAAAATACAAGTAATAATTATCTCAAAGGAACCAAATAAATAGATATTTAGTCGTCAAAGACAAAGTAATAAAACAGGTGTTAACATTAATTACTTTGGGGTACAAATTTCAAGTGGCAAAAATCTAACAAAGAACGAAACTAATAAAGCTCAATGTGTCAGGATATCTAAGAGATACCATAAGGAGATGAGATATTATATATACAGCAAGGTTTGAATCTACAAAACGTGTAAGGCCGATACTTATATACGCCAAAGAAGCACATGCGGAAAGAATGAAAATGAAGATATTATTATGAGCATGGGAGATGAAAACGCTAAAATCAATAAATGGTCTCACATTACAGGCAGAGCGAGAAGTGAAATAATTATTCCCGGTCCCATTAAGACCCAGTTCTAATGTAAGAAGAAGAGAAGGAAGAATGATCAGTCTAATAGAGCTTTCAAATAAAATCAAATAAGTTCCGAATTTTTCAGCTCCAATTTATTCGAAAAACAACATTGTTATAAAACAAATTATACCATTTCGAAAATACAATCCATTTACTCGACAGGAAATTTGAAAATTAATTTTCCAAAGGTTTAATTTATAACTAGGTAATAGAATTATATATAAAACCTGCATATATCAACCGATTATCATATTTTTATTATAAATGTAATGAACAGTTTTACCTCCGATAATGAAAACTGTAAATTTAAACAAATTTAACGGGATGGAATGCTATTTATTGAATTATATTTATTTATTTTTGTCGACAAATCCAATTAATTCGTAATTTATTTGTTTATTTTCGTTGGTCCGCTACGGTGACAAGAAAGATATATTAATTTGCTCATTGTGCAATTCTTGTAGTAATATTTAATATTTAATTAAAATTGGCTAGAACTGTAATACTAGTAGTTTTATTAAATACTTGTTTATTTGTAGATATTCATATCAGCAAATTTGTAATATTATAATTAGAAAAATATATCGCTTTAGGTCAGTAGTATATTCTTCAACATATTACAAAACAGCTATTGTTAGAGTGATTCATAAAGCAGGACATTTACAGGATGCGGCAGCCAATCTCCCATTTTTGAAAAAGCTGTGAAAAAAAGGTCTTGTATTTTTCATAATTTTATTGAAATCAACTTATTTTACATCAAATACCATTTAAGACACAAGTTCACTTTTTAAAAATAACATTGCAAGCGCCTCCTGAAATTCTCCATCACGTCAGGCAACATCTGTTGAGGAATGTTCTCAATTTTTTGCCGCATTGTTATTGTGAGTTGTTGAAGTGTACAAAGTCGGTGTTCATATACTTTATTCTTAAGGTAATCCCACAAGAAATAATCACAAGCTGTAAGTTCCGGTGATCAAGAATGCCAAAGAATGTCTCCATTCCGGTAGATCACCCGATTCGAGAACACGTTGTTGAGAATGGACATTTTTACCGGAGCGGAGTAGCTTGTGGCCCAATCTTGTTGAACGTTTCATTATTGATCTCATAATGCTGAAGCTGAGGAATGAAAAATGTGCGCAACATTTCAGAATTTCGCACAGAATTAACAGTTTCTGTTCGTCCGCGCTCACCTTCAAAAAAAAAGCCTATGAAAGAAGAGCTTTTTGATGGGTATGATGAGGATTGTCGAAACTCCAATACCTGAAATGTTGCCTACTTTGAGCTAAGGAATACAACGGTGACCTTGGCAACTGGCCCTGCCCACTTTCCTGGCCATGTGAACGCTTTCAAATATGAGGAACCAAGCTAATATCAGTTTTTGTGCTCAAGATGAACAATACACCAGGTCTAGTTTTAGTTTAATTAAAATATATTTTTCCATTTTAAAAAATTTTCCATTTAAAAATGTTTGGAACAGGAGGTAGTCCTAGCATGTGATGTCCGGTGAGTAAAGTCAATGGAGTAAAACGTCCGAATTTAGCAGGTCTAACTATGAATAGTAGAGATAACTTATCTGCCATCTCACAGACCTAGGTGCGTGGATCTTCTCTATTTGCTCAACATCAGTGCTTAAAAAACAGCCAGAGTGATACTAGAACATGTTCACTCTTGAACCGATTAAACCACTTTTGCACCGTTTCCCCAACGGAGCCCTCTCCATAAACGGCAATTTTTTTTGCACAGAGCGGTTGTCCTTTTTGAAATTAAAAAGCATAAAGTGGCATAAATGTAAGTTAATATATAAAATTTCCACTAAATGTTTAAATTGTGTGTATAATAATTGTTTCGACATGCACTGTCTTTTCATCAGTTGTTTAAATCATCAGTTTACTGGTATCAGTTTAAATCATCAATTTACTGGTTTACAGTTATCTGGTATATATATATATATATATATATATATATATATATATATATATATATATATATATATATATATATATATATATGTTGATGACATTCTAATTTGTTTATTAATTAAATTGCTAATTAAATCAATTCTTAACTTACAGAAATTCTTTACATAACAACATTAAATTCACAGTTGAAAAGGGCAACATAATAGTATTAACTCTTTAGATTTAACAATGACTAGAAAAGACAATAAACATGATTTTGCAATTTTTCATAAACCATCATATACTTATTTAGTTATACACAATAAATCTTTTCATCCTTATTCACAAAAGATACTAGCATTTAACTTATTTATACATAGTTTATTTAATAAACCAATGTCAATAGATAATTATGAAAACAAACATGATAAATAAAATAATTAATAAAAAAAGTTTTAATAAAACCATTAATTTAATATATCCTGTCAATAATATCAAGAATGTAGCGTATAAAACAATTAGATATACTGTATCGTTCACAAATTCTTGATCGCTACTGGTAGCATTCGTAAATTATTGATCACCACTGGTAGGTTTATTTCGGACAAATTCTTAACTGAAAGAGCTCCGGTATCGTTTGGACAAGGTAAGACAGTCTAACTCCAAATCTCCAGGTGAGCGGACGTTTTCGCGCCTTATCCTTCCGACCGAGGTATGTAGGTTTGCTGGCCAAGTCACGCTTGGGTTGATTCTTCTGATATTCTTATAGAGGGTTTTACGACCCGGCAGCAGAGAATCCGATCAACAGACATCAGGCCATTGAACAACCACCTATTACAGAGCCCGACCATCGTGGAAAACTTACACTTTTATGGGGCCACATGGCACCAGTAACCAGTTGGTCAGATCGAGATTATTTCGGGACCCCCGCATAGGGATACCGGACTGCCCGCAGTCGTACTCAATGTTTTTGGACACCCAGTACCGGATAGGCAAGGATAGACAACATCAGGAAATAAGGCCAGATAAACACTTTTTTTATTATATTTTCATGTACCGTTAAGGATTGCAGTTACTATTTATTTTTCACAAATGCATTTTTACCATAATTTCTTATACTGATAATGGTCACGTTATCACCTTATATTTTCTATCTATTTGCCATCTGACCACTCTTGATTTCCCTAGCGTTACATATTTATCTTTTTACTATTGGCAGAATAGAGGAAATAACCTCTAATTTGTAAGTATAGGGACATAGAGACCAGGTGGTGTAATTCAGAGCTGTTTATTTGATTTTTGATTTCTTTCACGGTCTTCCTTCCCAACCTTCCCTAAACCTTCCACAACCTTCCCTAAACCTTCCCGTGCCTTTTGTTTGATAGTTTTAGTTATTCCATTTTTTTATGTGCTTTGTGTCGTTCTTTTTTGAGTGTGTTTTTATAATATATATATATATATATATATATATATATATATATATATATATATATATATATATATATACATATATATATATATATATATATATATATATATATATATATATATATATATATATATATATATATATAATTTGATATGTTTCTCACACACGTTTTAAACCATAGTCATTAATTAATCTCCTGATGAAGTCATCAAAACAATGACGAAATATTGAGACGATTAAACACTTGTTTTACTGCTGACCGCAAGCCCGAAAACAATCAATTTCCCCAAGAAAAAAATATAATGACTGCCGTCGCTGTGATCTATATATTTTTTATTTTGTTTCAAAAGAGAAAAAAATAACATAGGTTGTATTCTAAAAAGGCTCTGTGTATCGAAACAGTTGTAATACATACAATTTTAAATACAGTGGAAATTTTAAATATTAATCTTTGCCCATTTATTTCAAATGAATTTTCATCAGTGTCGGTTACCTCAGTTAAATTTATAAATGCAAGTTATCGACAGGCATTTTCAATTTGAAGCTATACATTCTAAAAACCACAGGAATTAATAATATGTAAATATATATTACTAATTTATCGCAAATTTTTGTTTACAACCCTTAAAAGAGCAACTAATAGAAAATCACTGCAAACTTTCCAGGCAACCCAACAAATTTATTGCATTATGCACTTTTTTGTTTTCCAGTATATTTACTACTAAAACTATAATATTAAATATTATCTCAACTATAAATGTAATGGGCACATTTTATTAATATTAACTGACCAACATTCACGTATAGCCAAGCAGGATTATAGGTAATATTAAAACACACCTATTATGTTTGATGTTGTTTTCGCTCTGGACATTTCTTTGTTTTCAGTGAGCGAATTCATTACCGATGCAAATCAAATTCAAACAAGTAGATTACAAACTTAGGAAAACAGATCGTATACTTGATTGGCCTGTCTTGTGCAGGAATTTGGTTTGCCCGAGGTATGCCACGCCAGTCAATCAGCTAAAATCTGTATTAAGTCAGTCGAAACCGACATAACCCTATTTGCTTGCCGCAGTAGCAAAGACTGAGATGGATCTGAACTGCTTAGTTGTCAGAAAAGTTATTTGAGATTTGCTGTATTAACATAACTCTGTACGATATGTTTTCACATCGACCAGAAATGTAATTTTACAATTCAGTTATTAAACTTTTCATCAAAATCAGATCTTAATAGAATATCGAAAACTCGCTTCGAACTGATAAGGCAGAATATTAATCGGAATCAGTGAAATTGTTTGAAATGTAATTATTTATGATACATAAAGCAAATCGAATAACCACCCAATTTTTATGCATTTCTCATGAGCGTTTTGTTTCCATTATTTAATAAATTACTATTGATAATTTTAATTAATTCAATACAGCGGAAATCAGGCAAGCTACCTAAAACGAAACAGAATTTTTAGTTTATGAAGAAAATATGAACTTGTAGCCGACAGGTAAAAATTACTACAGGAGCGTTTTAAAGAATATAACAGCAAATAACAATACTGTGAATAATATCCAATTACGTCTAATTGAATTATGACTTACTTGGTATCCCGGGAATATTGATAAACTCTGAAGAATCTCTCCGAATCAATTTCCCAAAGCAATAGACATACATGGTCAAGCACACCCTTACACCTATACATAAAAGTATTAGCTTGGACCTTCACTCCGGCCCAGTATGTGCCCAAGTATACTTTTATTATTCTAATTTGCTGGTAAAGGAAACTGTATAAGAATAAGAATATAGATAGGAATAACATAATGCTTACCTTGAGCATTTGTTATTCTTATCTAGTTATTAGTTATTCTTATCTATTTCTTCTTATATCTATACAGAGAAAGATATACATATACAGATGTTATATATACTTATAGATATACAGAGAAAGTACTTTCGTAAATTTATCCAATGTTAAAACGCGGAAAATAGGCCAACATTTTTTAAAATTTTCTTAACATTTAGCAATGTCGCATCGTGTTTATTTGGGTCGAATTTAGTTTTTTGATCAAAAAACATTTGATTAATTGCTTTATTAAATTAAAGGTTTAAAATGTCCACCATTTGAGTCTCTGTAAGCCTAGCACTGTTTAACCAATTTTCCCGAACACGTTGAAAAAGTCCTGATATATTTCTAACTCGGTTGGTAGCAGTAAAAACACGTTATTCTTAATACAAATAATAATACGTAAATAAGAAACATATCATGATATTCGCGTACAGAATACATCTTTGATTTCAAAGAGAACATAAATTGTAAGGAGGACGCACTGACATACACTAAAATATTGTTTGTCGCAGTGTTTAAATAATATTCTTTGTGACGTTGACGCATCAATTTTGGCTGATGTATGGCATGATTCCGAATCGTTATAAAATTATTTTAACAATGTTCATTAGCTTATTTTCAGTTTATTCCTTAAGTAATAATCAATTAATATTAGCCAAATATGATTTTTCACATCTATGCTTAAAATTTTAACTATTGTCATAGCTTTTCGATAGATGATTAAAATTTTTGAAATTTATGAAATGATGTGAAAATTTGTTGATTAAATTTAATAAAGTACTTTCTCTTACACCTTGCATAAATCTGGTTTGTCAAAACAAATCACCTTAATATGCCATTTCAAATGCTTAAGTACGGAAAATAATATATCAAATGATAACCATTTTCACGAATTTCGATCCATTCTCGAAAGTTTACACCCACTCTTCTCAACGTTTCTTTTTATTTTTTATCGATACCTTTATCGATTATCATGGTCATATCTTTATTTTCTTCTAACATATCAAGCATTGTTTTATGGACTCGCACTTTGCCCTCGAGTCCACAGCAATGTGACAGATAATAAATACAGGCGGGTCTCTCGTCAGCCTTTCCCTTTACTAAGTACTACCCATTCCAAAAACGTTTGTTTCCTGTTTAAACTACGACCCGCCGGCCAAATCCGGCTCCCACTGTTATCAATCCGGCCCGCGACTAGCGAATTTAGCAAGCGTATGCTCGTTTTGGGCGCGTACTCAGCGACTAGTTTAGAAATTATAGATAATGGCAGGCAAATTAAAACGGTTTTGGCCCTTAGAACTTACTGGAATAATCAGTATGATCCTAAGGCTGGAAAGTTTGGAGACCCCTGCTTTAGACCATCCAATATAATATGATTTATTTTTGTAATTTTCTTCTAATTACTACAATAAATTTTTATTATATTTCCTTTATTTCTATTCCAAAATTTTCAATCAATTCTTTCTCTGTTGGATATAATCCAACAGTCCAACAATAATCCTACAGTAAAAAGTTTTCTTTTTACACCCTTTGCCGACGTTTTCTCCTATTTCTCTATTCCTTTCTATACTCATCAATAATTAATTTATTTCTCTCTTACCTTATTTAATTAATTAAATGGATAATTAGCTAATAACAATTTTACATTTTTTTATATGCACCCAAAATGTAACGTTTAACAAAATGGTTATTATATTCAGTATTCACAAAGGTCCGTACGAAAATATATTCAATTATACAGCTGATTGATATACAATAACCAAACGCTCCAAATGCCCATAAAGCAAAGTCATAAAAACGCGCATAAAAATGTAAAATTCTCTACTTGAAGAGCACATTAGATTTGTATTGGAAAATATTTCTGTAATTTAAGAACGAGAACAATAAATCATTTTGTATACCTGAAATGAAAGAACTGAAGAACTGAAAGAAGACCTACGTCCAAATTTCCACTGCGTGCAAAAATTGTGTAACAATTGTTTCGTTACACATTTCAGACTGGAAAATGTTGTTCGAATACAAATGTTCTTTTATTTAACATAAATTGTGTATCATGGAGCGGCTATCAGAGTTATGTTTTGAATATATAGAGGGTTGATTCTTAAGTTGAGACCTTTTTTTGACAGCGTATAAAACTCGACGAAATAAACATTTTTTTTTTCTAATTCCATTTTTCAAAAAATTAAAAGATAAAAAACTTACCATATTAATTTCAATACAATATTAATTTCGGTCCAGCGCCCTGTACTTAAAGAAAAGGTTCAAAGTGGTCGCCGATCCGGTCCACGCAAAGTTGAGCGCGATATACTCAAGGGTCGATGCATGCTCGTATAGTGATAAAAGTGTTCCCCTAATAGTCTCACCAACCTGTTTTATGCTATCAATAAGTGCTTCCCTTGTATTAAATAGTGTTTTATTAAAAAAAATGTTAAAAAATTATGTTTTTCATGTAACCCCATAAGAAGAAATTACAAGGGTTAAGATCTGGTAACGTAGCTGGCCGCGCAACTGGTTCTCCACGACCTAGCTACTTATAACGAAAAGTCTAAGCACTTCATACCTAAAATGGAATGACATCGTGTAAGAACCGCATGTTCTACCTAAAATTCAAAGGCACATTTTCCAGAAGACCGGGAAGATGATTTTGTAAAAATTCCAGATAGTTTTCGCCTGTTTATTCTTGCATGCCTTCGGGGATGTTCCCTCAGATCACTGGTGTTTTTGGCTCTTTGCACAACCCGAATAAATGATTTCGGCAATGGGCGAACCCGAAAAAGAAAACATTCGGCGTACAGCTGAGATGAAGCATTGCCTTTTTGAAGGCACTCTCCATAAATTACCACCATGTTAACTAACTCACTATTCTCGTACATGTCGGCCATTTTATCTTTCTAAAAATCACGGTAGAAACCCACGTTAAAACTGACAATAAAATACAAGATAGGGAAATAAAAGGAATACATGATTCACAAACAGGCGATAAATATTAGTTGTCTTCTGTTCATTTTGAATTTGCGGGCGTTTGATTGAATCTGTATAAATTATTTTAAAGATCGGGTTTGAATTTTTCAATTTTTTTTATTTATTCTCCAGCGGCCGAATTTTGGAGACATTTAAAAAATTTAATTTGAAAAAGAGTCTGTTTTGAGTAGTTCAACACGCTGCTAAAAAAGTCTAAAAAAACTTAGGAATCACCTGTATGGTAAACATCACTTATTCCATAAATGGTTTATAATTTGTATGAACCATTAGAAAATTTTCTTGATACAAATGTGTCAAGCGCTGGAAAGTAATATATAATCACTTGAAAGTAATCATGCAAAATTAAAATTAAATAAAACTTAATAATATTTTATTAGGTTCTCAACTTCATTGTCGGTATTTTTTGTAATATTTTTAACATAAATTTATAAAAAAGTAATACAAACTTAATCTTCGAAGTACCTCATTTTCTATTTCATTTCACCACCTTTCAGACAATCAGGTTCTGATGTAATTACGTACTAGAAGGTTTTTCGACTTACTCAAGAGATGTAAATCGGCTATTATCTAGGTGTTGCAGAGATCGGAAGAGATGAAAATCTGAAGGGACCACGTCTGAAGAGAGTGAGATGTCTGGTGTGTCGGGTATGATAAAATGTCACAGCCCAACTCAGTTGCCTTGTATTGTATGGAAGCAAAATGGCTTCCCTTTTTGTCTTGCCAGTATAAGGTCTTTCAGTAGCTGTTGATACTGATCAGCAGTAACCGTTTGATAACCTTAAAGTAACTCATAATACACGAAGCCCAGCTGATCCGACCATGTACACAGCAACACCTTTTTGATATCTCTAATACAAAAAAAATGCAATTTAAGACAGCGATCGGTAAATCATTTTGTATATCTGAAATAAAAGAACTATGACATATGTCCAATTTTCCGCGAAAATTATATAACTATTGTTTCGGTACACATTGCCCTCATCAGAACGGAAAAATGTTGTTCGAATACGAAAGTTATTTTATTTAACATGAATTTCCATCAAGGAGCGGCTATCAGAGTTATGTTTTGAATATATATATGGTGATTCTTAAGTTGAGATTTTTTTGACAGCGTATAAAACTCGACAAAATAAACATTTTTATGTTATGTTCTAAGTTATGATTTGAATATAGTATATGGTAAATATCACATGTACCTGTATAGATTATAATTTGCAACGAACCATTAGAATATTTTCTTCATACAAATGTATCAAACGCTGAAATGTAGTTAGTCTACTATCTTAAGACTAAGTAGGTACGAGGTACTAGAATTAGCACCTAGAATAAATCACTAACTTAAGGGAGCATTCTGGTGTAAAGCCATAAAATTTTTATATTGAATTATCATCAGGATTAGATTAGAACTTTTTTGATCCATTTAAAATGCAAAAATTGAAATATGCATTCAACATTTTTTTATTTTACAACTGTAAGCAGCGGACAAACGTGTACGTTGATTGCAACTAAACTGACTTGAACAGAACACTAAACTAAACTAACAAAAGAATACGTTATAACGACCTTCAATTCTCTAATCTTCACATTTTTGGGTCAACTGTATTCATACTGGGGTAAAGTAGGGTAGGTATAGACCTTCAAAGAAGCCGGACATTGTCCGCCGCCCATTGTCAGACCTGTTCCGGTGCGTTATAGTTGTCGCGTCACTAAAATAGCTATAACTCCGTAAATATTTTAAATTTTCTTTGGTTTAAACTTTAAGAATATGCCAAAAAAATATCGATTTTTTCATAATTCTAGACTAGATTACCCCCGAACTTAAATAAAACCTTAATAACATTTTATTTGGTCCTCGACTTCATTCTCGGTATTTTTTTTGATATTTTTGACATACATTTATGAAAAAAGTAATACAAACTTAATTTTAATTAATTTTGTATTATTTTAATTTATTAAAGTACCGTCCCTCACTTTCTATATCCTGTCGCCACCTTTCAATCAACTGTCCTATCCCAGATGTGTGATTTTATTATGATTACGTAACTGAAGGTGTTTTTGACTTACTCAAGAGATGTAAACTACAGGAATTGAAAGAGATGAAAATCCGACGGAGCCATGTCTGAAAAAAATTGCCGGGTGTGATAAAATCTCACAGCGCAACTCTGTGATTTGTTTCCAGAGTCCTTTTTACGGTAGGTTGTCGTGCATTATCTGGAAGCAAAATGACTTCCCTTCTTCTTTTGCCAGTATAAGGTCTTTTAGTAGCTGCGGACAGCGGTCAGTAGTAACCGTTTGATCACATTGGAGTAACCCATAATACACGAAGCCCAGCAGATCCGACCTTATTCACAGCAACGCCTTTTTGGCGTATATATTTGATTTGGTCTCTTTAAATTTTCGTAGAGGATCTGGGTTTCATCACAACTGAGAATCTTATACAGGAACTTCGTTTTCTTGAATCTGGAGAACAATGACACAACATCAAAGCTTTTATTCTTATTAACAGCTTTGAATTCATAGGGTCGGCCCAATTCTGCTTTCGATTTTTTCTTGCTTGTGTACACGTTTAGAAATGACTATTAATGCGATATTAATCCGAGCGCCTCTCCGAACATTTTCAGTGTACGACAAGGATTGTCTTCCAGCGGTGCTTCCAATTCTTCATCCTCTACTTTTTTGACCTTACCCGTCATTCTGCATTTTTTTTGCAAAATTTGTTCGGAATAGCTAGAACCACCTCTTACAAATACTGTACGACAAATCATTATCTCACAAAGCTACTTATTCATGTTCTGAACTTCCGCCACTATTTTTTTGCAGTTGAAGGCGATAAGGAGGGAGTGTCTCAAATGTTGCTTCGAACAACATCGTATCAAGAACTTGAGTTATATTCACAGTAAACTCGTATATTATATCACATTTTGAAGTTGAAGGATGGCAGTTTTAAGTATGGGAAGGGAAAAAATTCTGAATCGAATAGGTTCTGCAGTCGATGAAACGTAGAAGGCGAAAATTAAGTTATATATACGATCTAATCTGCCAATATATTAAACAAGCTCTCTCTTCTTGAAATTCAGCGTTTCCATAACTTGATTAAAAATTATTCAATGAACAACAGAGAGCATAATTACCTTCCATCTACCTGACACACAAACTTACCAATATTCCAATTAACATTCTCGACCTGAGTTTAGTCCCGGACCATTCGTTACCGAATTTGAATGTTTCACGCTTCATTTACACGAGAATAATTCAGCCCGACCTAGTCGACGGCAATAAAGCAGAAATATCGCGATAAAATTTTTAATTAACCTCGTAACTCTCTAAGTGGTAACAGTTAATAGTACGGAAAAACTTTTAGATGCAGTAAATCTAGTAAACTCGCCAAATAAATTTACAACCGAGGGCTTTTTCAAACATCTGTTCGCAGAGCATCAGTTTCATTTATTTAGATATTTTCTGTTAAACAGAGTTTCATACAAGTTTTGTTAGATGTTTTTGTTGAAACTGCATTTAAAATTATACCCTTTTTCACGGAAATATATAGCGTATAGAAAACATAGCTTGCATTTATTTTAACTTGGAAAAAGTTCACAATTTTCATTTTAAAAATGTTTATTTTTATGAAACCCCATTCGTTCCAGAATAAATGATATAATGATAATGATGAATCGTGTATGTTGTGTTATGAATACAAACAGGGTATTTTTCTTTGAACATTCTGTCCAATAGCATTTTCCCATATTTCAAACAATTTCGGATTTAACTTTCGAAAATCTTTTAACCCAGATATACCTGAAAACACTTCTTTAAAAACAAGAGATTTTTTCAGTTACATATAGGACGTTAGGAACATAACATACTGTGCTTATATAAATAATAATAATTTTACATGAAATGATAATGTGTGGTATGCAATAAAGCATTTGACATGAACACCAACATCACATTTACGACATCTGGTAGTAGTCTTTATGCAACAGTACCGACACTTTGTTTGTCATGTGGAATGAGAAAATGATCAATTCTATTGGCCATTTTGTTATTCCATATTTTCATTTTGACTGGGTCTCCCCTTAGAAGTGCTACATGGTTTTTAAGTGCTATAGCTACACTCCATCTAAAATAGAACTGGTCCATGGCACCTTTATCGTTTTTATATATTGTTTTTGCGGAGCGCTTGGCATGGCCATATCAACACTCTGAACAATGGGAAAAATACCATTTTTTCCCGCTAAAGGAAGGAGGATAAAGGCTTATGTTCTCATAAGCGATCAACGCCGCCCCTATTTGCATTATATTTTTTCACGGCTTATGGTTGTTCAATTTAAACAATCTTTTTGTCATATTGTGAGTATCTTTTCACAATATAAATGGGTTTGGCGCCTAAATAATTGGAACACATTATTAAAATGTTGTTGTCGTTCCATTGAACAATAACAATATTATTGTTGCCAAATGGATTGTTGGTAAGTCTATTACAATGAATTGTTCCAACTCCCTGAATATTTTTGTTTAGCAACGAAATGAGTAGATCACCAGATTAAAAAAAATATCAAAGTAGAAGTGAAATGTATGGCAATTCCTGTTAGATCTCAATGTATCTGCGTAAGTATGAACAACACAAGCACCACCGAAGTTCAGTATAAAATGGGTAGGGTTCGAACCAGTTAACATACCCTAATCTGGAAGATCCTACCCATAATTTGTAACCATAACGGATCGGCTTTCCCTTAATATACTGTTTGCAGCCATGTCGTCCGTAATAGGGAACCAGGTTATCGAAAATTACTGTTATCTGCGAAATGTAAATTGCTCATGATTTATTCAAATATATCTCTTGATTTGGCTTCTGCTATGAGTTTTTCACATTCTCAAAATAACATGAAAATAAATTAGAATATAACCAAGAAAATATATATTTTATCCTGGCTGGATTCATTCATTATTAGATCAATAAGGTCGTTATCAAATAAGTTCTGAAATAATTCAACAAGATGTTTCTTGCCTGTCACTTCAGAAACATCGGATTGCCATTTATCGTCAGAACCAGTAATTTCAAAATCTTCTTTTACCCATTTGAAGTCAGTTTTCTTGCGTTTGGGAACTTGGTTACTTTTCTTAGATTAGAAGATTTCTTAGCGTTTCGCCAATTTGGAAAGTGGCACCGCATACTCCTCATATCATCGGGGTCAGAAATCGCTGAGGAATTAGCTATATTACTGAAATTTATTTCAACAGATGCTCTTAGTTGATTAGCTTGTAAATTATTAATTGCTAAATTATTCTCATCGCCTGAGTCCTCATCGGTATTATCGCCACATACATTTTCGGGTGGAAGCATACAAATATCAATTCCAGCCTCAGGGAAATCATCATGGTAAGCCAAGTTAAGGCTTCGTTCAACGTAAGACCTCTAAATGATTTAACATGTATTAACAGGAAAAAAACTATTAGATTCAATTTTCAAAAAAAATAGAAACACCATAATTTTATGCCTAGTGTCCTACATACAGGATAGTTTCATATTTACTTTTATAAATAGCCCCGTGTCAAAAAGAAAAATAACCTAATATCACAAGTGATTAGTTTTAACCTCGAACACCCCAAGACACTTATAATAACATTTGTAAAACAACATTTAGTAACTAATTACTTACTTAACAAAATTCATGTCACAGTGGTCAATTTTTCGTATTCTAAACAATTAAACTTTAACAACAAAACTGTGCACCATCATAAAGCTGCGTTTACTACCGACGCACAGGCTTCCTCACAGCTGATTTTTATGTTGTAGCGCCACCTATGCATAGTACGAAATTTTTGGCGGGCTATTTAAACCGTCGATCTATATGTAGAACGACAGGCATATCTGGGTTAATCTGTTTACACATAGCTTTCTTGTTTTCCTAATGAAGGTAATTGTTGACTATGTAAACTACAATAATCTATATAGGGATAAGTTCCGTAAATATGCCGCGAAGTCAGAATACGGAATGATAATTTGAATGGGATTATAGAGGATATATTCCAAGGTTACGAAATAAAAAAATATGTATAATAAAAGCAATTTAAGGAGATATTTTTTAGCAATATTAATAACCATTATCAGATTTCGGCAACGGTTTATTAAATTTAATATTTTTTTCTTTTTTAATATTTTTTTCTTTTATCTGTGACATTTTGCCTTTTAAAAATAAGACTTTTTTCCATAGACGGATTAATTTTTATGAAGAAATCATAAAACTCATTTGCGATTTGTAAACCTTCACTCAGATTTTTTAAGTTTAATGCCACATTTTCAGTGGTCATTGAGGATTCCTATTCAGTGGAAGGGATTAAGACATTTCCTCCAAATCGGGTTCAGTCATCTTGTGATTCAAACAATTCTAGAATGTCACTTGATTATATCTGTTCGAAAACCATCCGTTAATGTTTGAATTTGCACGGATTCTTCACCATTCTCGACAGTTAGATCAGATCTCCGTTTTTTCAGCATGATTTCAATGTGTATATCTTCAGCTCTTGCAATGATTCTTTTATGTTAACAATGTACTTTGCTACGTCAAATGTTTCCAGTATTGCATAACATTCATTCAGAATCGCATTCGATGGTGTCGAATATAATATTAAAGGTTTCTCTAAAGTAACAGAGCTTAAAGGCTTAGATAATTCCTTGGTTCATAGGTTGGAGTAACGCCGTCATGTTAGGAGACTAAAAATCAGCTTAATATTTGGAAGCATAGCTTCATGCTTACGAGCGTGACCTGGATCATTGTCCAAAACTAGAACTGCCTTGAATTCTATTTTTTTTTTAAATAAGATTCAACATTATGAACAAAACAATACCGGAATCAGTCGCAGAAAATGACACTTGTAATCCACGTTTTCTTTTTTGGATGCCAAAACACTGGTAGGTTGTCCTTGTTCTGATTTAGCGATCTGCAAACCATAAGTGGCTTAATTAACAATCTCTAAGAAGCGGAAATAAGACTTGTTTGATTACAAATACTTCGGTATGTGTTGGTTTGAAGGATAACTGCTAAATAAATACATATTATTTTAAAAATACAATATATATCATTAGTTTTAGATCCGCGAATAAAGAAATATTTAGCCGCGAATACAAGAAATGGTCACAATTTTTTTAATCTGCGAATACTGAAGGAGCTTTGACTTTATATATCAACGAAATTTCAATACTTTCTAGTGAAATATGTATGTAAAATATATACGTATGAGCGAACATTAACCTAAGTCCTGAAGACCTTACTGTAATAAAGTATGATTTCATCATTCTGTAGCAATGCATAATTTTTCAACTGGAACTTTCGATGTGAAACACTAAATTCGAAAACACTTATCAGTAAACAACAAATCACTTTTTTTAACACCACGATGCTCGTTTCGCTAATCATTAACATTAACAGGAGATGATTCAATCTATCGGTTCAATCATTTGAATCATCTCCCGATGTTAACATGGTTAGCGAAAGGCCCGACGAGAAGTGAAAAAAAGCGATTTGGTATTTAGTAGTAAATTTCTTCAAGTCTAATACATATTGGAATGAGTACTTAAAATTGAATGTGTGCTGCTTATGTTCCTACAAAATCAACAGCTTATACGAGTCGCAAACATCCAGAGAATAAAGTTTTTTCTCACTAGTAAAGGTTAGGCAGCATTCAACCATACCTATTCTCATTTTTTAACAGGTTGGTATATCATGAAAGGAAACTTAGATTTTCAATATCTATTCGTTTTGAAAATTCTGCGAATCTTAAGAATAATTTACTATTATTCATCAATTATCTTGAGGACATATCAGATATTTTCATTAAAACTGATTAGGTGATCTGTAAGATATAAATCCAAATTGATTTAGAAAATAATTATGTTCAATGCATGCAGAACTAAACTGACGGAAAAAAACTCATTAATTGGTGAATTATTCAAACTTTTCAATTACTTACCATCTACCTTGCTTTTGTCGTCTCGTAGTAAATTGATAACAAAAAAACATGAACTAATAACAGTTTAACAGCATGATCTAATTGAATGTTAAAGTACATCTGAAAGTTTTTTAAATTGTTTAATTTAGACTTGTAAATATACTGTAGGGCAAGTATCACGATACCATTTCCTTTGGCGCCATTTCTTTTTTGTAATAGTTTAGGTTTGGCTGTGGTATAGTACAGACGTACAAGTTATTATGGATAAACGCTCACTAAAAGAACGCAGTGACATTATTTTAATTTACATTAAAAATAATAATTCTTTTATTAAAACTCAGCGTGAATTTAGGCGAGAAAATCCGAATCCTCCGGAACCTCATAAAACGCCAATTTGTCGTTTATTCAACCAATTTCAAGACTTCGAAACAATTGGGACTGAGCCCACCATCAAATGTCCAAGAAGAGTGCTAAGCACTGAAAATATTGCACGTGTGGAGCAAAGTGTAGAGGAGTCTCCAGAAACGCCAATTTGGCGACGTGGTACACAGTTGGAAATTTCTCCACGCAGTTAACAACTTATTTTGAGAAGTGACTTGCACTATGTTGCCCAATACGATTCAAACTGTTCAAGACCTGTTGCCTACAGATAATAATAAGCGATTAGAATACTTTAATGTCATCATAGACCACTTCGGTCAAATTGGTAATGTTTAAACAAAATTAATAATGCGCTGTGAAGCCAATTGTAATCTAAATGACCAATCCAATAAACAATTAACCATTTCTGAGCAAGAGAGAATCCCCGCTACAGTCATCAAACGCCATTGCATCTAATTAAAGTTACAGTATGGTGCGGTATTCATACTCAAAACATCATTGGATCATATTTTTTTTTAAAGACTATAGTCGAAGTGAACTTACAGTTAACGGTGTTCGCTATAGACTATCGTTTCTCAACCTGTGCAACCAAAGCAAATTATTTTTCAGTGATAATAGATAATTTCTATATGTAGTTTTTAAAACCACCATAGACGAGATTTTTTCGCATAAGTAAGAAGTAGCGAAGGCCATCAATGTTTTCAAAGCTTCCGTTACTAGGCTTCGTATTCACTATAGTTTTTATCAAACGAATTGAAACGAATAACAACATTTTTATCAAACGAATTGAAAACCCATCGTTGCTCTCTGGAAAATATTCCAGTAACTCAATTTTTCAATTTGCATAAATGCATATTCATGCTCTTTAATACGCACAACAACAACAAGTTAAAATGAAAGCATCAAAATTGCGTTCTTCAAGGCGTATAATCCAAATAACAAGCTTCTTCATGAAGGTCTTGTATTTATCTGTATTAATAAAATGATATTGTTACGGCTTTGTAAACTCGTATTTAAGTCATTCGAATATGAAAATATATCAATCAAATAAACCAACAGTAATAAAGTTTCCTTGTAATCTTGTAAAAACTCTGAAAATGAGCTGTTTGTAACTGTAAAAAAGATTTTCAATTCATCTCGCAATTCAAAAAGCCTCGTTAAAGTTATCCTCGCGACAACCATCTGACTTCAGTATGGAAAAGCAGTGATTTGTATTAGATACCCATTTATTCGCACAATGTGGAAAACAATCTAGTCTGCAATGGTCGGCTTTTAATAAAATTAACTATTTTTACGGCTTCTGACAGAATATTTTGTAAATTATCTAGGATCTTTTTGGTAGTAAGCACATTTCTGTGAGGAAAGCAGTGTGTTCATTCCATATGCGATATAATGTCTTTTAATTTTAGTATCACGCTAATGTTCTTTCCCGTGATCGCTTTGCATGCCATCAGTACATGCCGCAATACATTTAAGTTGCATGTTTAAGTTTTCGCAGCATGTTGTTGTTGTTGCATCAATAAAAACTTTAAAGAGTTCTTCGCCCGTTGCTCGACCTGGGATTGATTTGCAAAATAGCATATTTTCTTTAATTGACCCCTCGCATTCGTATTGGACGTATCGATATTGTGTCATTAGAAAGTAGTATAGTTTCCAATTTTTCACTTTTTTGCTTCTTCCGCACTTTTCATCACATTGACAATATCAATGGCAGCGGGTAAAATGAGCTTTTCCGCAATTATGAGGGGCTTAGACTCCCTGGATACTGTTAATGCCACTAAATACGATGCTTGAAGTGCTGCGGCCTCATTATGACTTGATTTGTTGTTAACAATTTGTTAATTTTTAAAAACGAGTCATTTATATAAAATATAAACAAATCTATATTTTATATATGTTTCATTGAACAATCTGATATTTATCTTTAATGTTTCACCATACAGTTTCATGGCACAATTTGATGTGTTTCTTTACTGTTTCACGAGATGTAGACGGTGCATTTTGTTTTGTTACAAATATCTCCATTTTGTTTAATATTATTAAAAAATTTATTTAACACTGAGTGACAGAAGAAATCGTAGCATTTAATATTGGGTGAGAGAAGAAATCGTAGTGTTTGTTTTCGTAAAAACGTAATTAACAATGAAACTTTTCATCTGATTCCTTTGTTTTTATTTCCAAAGCGCATAGCTTGTACGAACCTGCCAAAGCGCGCTCGGGATAAATGATCCGTCTCGTATGCGCAGGCGGGAGGCGCGAGGTTCGAGGGCTGGTCATACGCAGGTTCGAACTGGTAAAATTATTATAGGAACAAGGGGCTACACAGGTCTTGTAGTCCGGTATTTGTGACCTTGTGCGGTATTTCGGTATAAGTGTAGCGACCCACTCACAAGTAAATCCGTCATTGACGATTCGTCATTTAGTGCAAATACAAATAGATGATTCATTGTTTCACGATTCGTAAGCATGTGGACTCGCTCGTAGAAGTTTATAGGTCATTTAAAAATAAAAACAAATCTTGATAAATCGCGATACTGAAAAAGGAACGAATCGTCAGCGTGTTAATCGGCCGATGTAAAACTTTGATAAACGTCAAATTAACATATTGTAGTGAGGGAGTCGCAACGTTGTTTACCTAACTTTTTGGCTATTTAGTGGATCGCAACACTAAAAAAGTTGAGAAACGATGCTATAGACATATGATTCAACATTTTTTGGTGTTTCAATTGGAAGATCAAGCATTGGAGAATATGTAGTTCCAGCTAGATGGTGTCACAGCAAACACCTCATGTAAATCAATCAACATTTTGAAACAGGTAGCGTGACACTTGCCCCATCCTGCATTTTCATATGCTTAGCAATAATCTAATTTTCGCCAACTTGTAAAAGTAATTTTTCACAACACCTTACGAGTTAAAGAAAAAGTATACTTACACCTAAATGCACCAAAAATGTTCTACAACACAAATCAAAATAAGTATGTTACTTAAATCAGGGCTAAATTTTAAACAGAATAGATGTTGGAATATATTTAAATTTATGACACGTTAAATGAAAAAGAAAAAGAAATCCACAGTGCCGAGATATCAGGAAAAAGGAAAGGTTTTAAAGATTTTCGCAAGTAATGAATCTTAAATATAAAGCATCCGAGAGCTACCATTATCCACTCGTCTTTATATTTCGCTGTAAAATGATGGAGTATTGTATTCTCGAGTCTACGTTCTTTAACGCTTAAGATAAACCAAAGTATACGTTTTCTAATGTAATTTTAAATATTTTCTCGTTATCCTTCGTGCAAAGTGTATATGATATTTCATATCCATTCTTTCAACATAAAGCATATGTTTATATTTCTTTTTGCAATCTATTTTTATATTTTCTTATTACAAAATTACACGAACATATATAGATATAATACCAAATATCTACTGCTCTCTATCGTTCAATAGGTTTTCAGTCCATTTTTTTATCTCTGAGTAGATCTCCTCTTATCCAGGTCTTCCCTGACACTTGCCTCTTTCCCTCTCTCCTCATAGGCTTACCATACTAAAACTTGTTTGGAAAGAATTTCATTTGTCATCCTAAGTCATCCTGTAAGTATCTTATATCGTATATCAGATTAATCCCCGAATAGATCCCCCTATTTTCCGTTTTTTATCATTTGAAGTTTTCTTCTTCTTATCCGACTGTAAGCATTATTTCATATTCTTCGACTGTAAGCATTTTTTCATTTTTTATATTTACTGACCAATTTTATCTTTGCTGACACCAAATATTTTGGAATTATGCTCGATCGCACTCCATCGTATAAAAAAAATGTTGAAAATACATCTGCCAAAATAAAAACAAGAAACAATATCATGCAAAAACTATATGGTACAACTTGGGGGGCTTCAATGGAGACTTAGCGTACATCATCTCTCGCGCTGATTTTTTCAGCTGAAGAATTCTGTGGTCCAGTGTGGCTGAACAGTTCAGGTCATACCACCCTAATTGATGCGCAACTTAACAATACTATGCGCATAGTCACTGGAACAATCAGACCAAGTCCTACCTAATTACATCCCTTACTAAATAATATCTACTCACCTCCGATTCGTAGATCCGAGGCTCTGCTCAAAGAATACTACATTATACAAGAGAACCTGAAACTACCCATTCATTATGATATACCTATCCTACGACAAAATAGACTTTGATCAAGAAACCCGACATTAATATAAGCTGAATAGCTTGTCACATTAACACCAAAGTAAGAGATCTTTGAAACCAAAATTGTAGAAACAATGAAAATCACAAAAAGAGCGGGAATGATTTGAGAGTTATAACGTCACTATTGAAAGTTACTACTAACTGTTTATTCACTGTTGATTACATGGTACGTTATTTAGTAACAGAATGGCTCTTCTGCCTTTTTGCATTTGCCTTGGCTGTATATCCCCAGCATTGGTGTGGTAAATACTTCTACAAATTATGTTTTATTTGTTTTAGGTTAGTCCCTCTATGTGATATTTTGCGATTAATTTCTATCATATTCTCCAAATTATATGCCATTATACCTTTGACTTTTATTCGCCTTAAATTCTATTGACAAGGTGTTCTGATATTTACACTGGCTGACTTATTATTTTAGAGTTTTCGACGATTTTGGTATGATTCACACTTCTTTGTGTAAGATGATATCATGATTACTGATTAAAAACAACTTTTTCTTCATTCAGTAATATATTGCAGATGATTTGTTATAGATTTACCTGCTAGGAAAGCACCAATTTTTCTACCTTCATGTCCCTGTAACAATAACTGTGTAGAACAATAAGTTCCACTATATTTTGTATTCCATCTACTTATCGGACTTGTTATAGAGATTTTGTAGTAATTATCACATTCTTCTTTATTAACTTTTTTTTGTGAATTGTGGAAATCTGAAAGACATTCCATTCCCTTTGTTTTTCTTCGCTGTAGTGACATCTTCTAAAGAAATGGTTCAGCAGTTATAACTCACGTCGGTCCTATATTTAAGCTATTATCGTCAGGAGCAATATCTCGAAGATCCAATTTTTATATTTTTTTCTTTTCTTTTACTGTGTTGCATATGTATATTAAAAATGTTCCAAAAGTAATAGAGGACATTTCACTATATAAACATATTTGTTGTCATGTATTTCATAAACATGTCTATCAGGTTGTTTAGTCTTTTGAATAACTAAAGGCTAAAATATTTCAAATAGTAGCATTAACAGACGATAAAATAATAATGTTACCCAATTTAAAATTATTCACACTGTACATAAATTATTTCAAAGTAATAATTTTAAAATATTATTGCTCTCTTAGACTGGTAACACTGCTAATGCCATATATTAGATTAACCCATAAGCTTATTCTTTTTTTGTATATATTTCTATATAAAACATCTAATGTAAATCTTATAAAAAATATAAAAACTTAACTTTACAAATTAAGGCTTCGATCTCATTCAATGTTTTAAGCCATTCATGAGAAATTTGTTCTATTTCGGATCCCTTTAATTAGGTTTAGATATCAATGAAATAGGTATGCCAATAACGGAAAAAGGTGGAAGTGGAATGGTGCAAAATCAGGGTTTCATACTGGATGTGATAGAAATTCAATTGTGTGAAGTTCTTCCAGGTTTTTCTTCATTTATCTCGCAATATTCAGTTTGACTAAAGAATATATAATTTCCAATTTCAGGCAAATATAACTTATATTGCTCGCTTATCTCTTTGTAACTAACCAAAATTAAATTACACTCTCAAAATATCTCTCAATATTAAAGAACATTTTTTCGGAGAACATGCCTTTTTTTGTGGATGTAATTGACAATATTCCGATATCTTGCTTATCGTAGAATCTTAAATAATTTTGCTTAATTAATTAATTTTAATTAATGCTTGTTCCAAAGATATTTCACGTTATATACGCTAATGTAATCTTTTAATAAGTCTGACAATATTATTAGTAAAATGTTGCTGGCATGTGATTTCAGGAAAATGTTCCTTCAGTTTTGATATAATAATCATTTCTCAATCATTTTTCAATAATATTCTTCCATCCATATCTTCCAATGTCTGATCTTAAATCTGTGAAAATTCCTCGCCAGCAAGTGTTTTTTTTAAACAGCAAACGGTCTAATGACATTTATGGATGTTGTTTCATTTCTTCAAATAAATTTCCAATATTGTCGTTTATGTTTTGTCGATGATTTTTTTTGAAAGTTCAGGTATGACTTATGTTCTTACTGCCTTCAGTAAATATTTCCTGCTGTCTTAACAAATCTACCAAATATGATGAATATGGTGGATATTTCAACAGTTCGTACTTTCATTTATTTTCGATGATCATCACTGGAATAACTTTATGAGCAATTGCATTTCAGCTATTGAAGGAAATGATGTTATTCTTTTGCAAAAGGCTACTTTTCTGGAGCCTTAAACCGGCGATTTATTATCTTAAATAAAAATACTTTGCAACTTTAAAATTGTATTGGAAAGTAGCTAATCTAATACAGAAACATCAAAATGGGAGATTTGTACGCTAGGTTTGTACGGAACGCCTTTAGATTCTGTAAACAAGCCAAGAATTATTGATTTGCTACATAAATCAGCTGCGCGAATATCACCAAGTACCATCTTCGTGATTTGAGAGGTAACCTATAAAGAGCAATAAGCATGTCTGCTAAATCAACTCCTCCCATGTGATTGTTGTATTGCCTAATGATTTTAGGACTGCGTCCACTTCTTTCTTTTCTTCTTTTACGAACCTTTTTACAAGAAATGTAGTGCTACGGGAGACGCAGGAACTGGCTTGAATAACACACTTTGAATTGGCACACTTTACAACAGCAACGCAATTGATATTGTCGACTAAATAGTCATAGCTTCCACGCCCTTTTTTAGTAGAACCTTATCGTTTTCTAAAATACATCGTTTCAAACGGCTGCTGCGTATAGTGCCCAAACTGGATATGTTTCATTCATGTTTCATAAAGGCAACTAAATCCAAAGAAGGGAAGAAATTATCAAAATATACCGTACCATCTTGAGGATTCGATATATTTTTGCATAGCTCTAAAACTACTTTATCTCCTAAGCCAAAAGAACTTTCCAATTGTGTAAAATTGATGTTGTCGAAGTTTTTAGTTCAAGTGTAAACCAAAAAATCAGGCACCATTCCAGAAACTCCAGCCGTGACAAACATTTTAAATAATTTTTTGGGCATGTATTGCCGAAGATTTCCAGTTTAGTACCCTTCTATGCCACCATCACTTCATCTATAGAAAGCAAGTTTTCATTTTTAACACGCAAACAGTTTTGTCTAAATGTTTCCAGGACCTCCAGGATCTCCATATATTATACTCGTATAAAACATATTTAAAATATTTAAATTTAATATATTATATAATATATATATATATATATATATATATATATATATATATATATATATATATATATATATATATATATATATATGTATACATACATTCAAAGACGGAGGATCTAGTCGTTGCCAGTTGTGCCCGAGTTGCTGTTGATTACGATATAGTCTTACGGAAAATTGTAGAAGCCTTTGTATCTCAGGGGATACGTTGGCCTCAATATACTGTTGTCTCATTGGACACTGTCCAAAGGAATCTAACATTTCATAAATGCGCCATCCGACGTGAAGTCGGCAAAAGCATAGGTTATTGACTGTGGACAGAGTTTGCCTATTCTTGACGGGAGAGCATGTGTCGGTACTCTGACGAGCTTGAACATCAAGAGGCGAAACATATGCCCTCCAGTTGAAGGGATGGGTGGGATTCCCCTTATGTCCGCCGCTACGTTGAACATTCTCTCTGTGGTCTTTCGAGAATATGGTCTGTATCCCTCCTCTGTCAGTTTTGGGCCGAGAATTTTCCTCATAATTTTGCGCTCTACTTTTAGTATGTTTTCTATGCCGCTTTTTGTAAGAAGTGTAAGTGTCTCGATTGCGTATAGTACTTCCGGTTTGATTACTGTGCTATAGTGTCTTATTTTTGCGTGTGTGGATAGGCATTTCTTATTGTAGATATTGTGTGTCTTGCCGTATGCCCTCTGCATCTTCTGTAATCGAGTCTTCTGTGCTATCTTCTCTCCTCCTGTGGGTTCGAGGATTTCGCCCAGGTATTTGAAGTAACTAACCCTATTTATTTGACCATATTTGGTGTCCAAATTTTGGACATCTAATTTTGAACAGAAGAATTCGGTTTTTTGAAAGGTGATTTGTAGGCCAACTTTCTCTGCATATTCCTTGAGGACTTGGATCTGTTTGGTTGGCCTTTTTTCATTGTCTGCGAGTATGGCTAGCTCGTTTGTGAAGGCCAGGCATGATATTTCTATGTTGTTATTTGATCGTCCGAGTCGTATTGGTTATATATTAAATATTGTATATAAATGATTTTAATAATGTTAAAATGACCCATACCCCAAACTGGTGTCAAGATTTTTTTTTCTGCTAAAAGAAACACCATTTCATTCTGGTAACAGCAAACCTGCCAACTACCTTGCATACTGGTTTTTTATACATAATTCTATACAAATATTTTTAAGTGGGTTCATACGAGATGACAATAAATGTAACCTTCTCACTCATCTTAAATCGTTATACTTTAAAACTGCAAACAACATCATAATCAATAATTTCTGATGTTGATGCACTTTTTAGACTTTAACTGCAAGCTCTATGTTCTATCTTTGTAGAACTATGTTAGAATTCAGCAAATTTACATTTGCAATACCGGTATGAATGTTCTGACTAGGTATATATTTTAAAAAAATACTGGATTATAGGACGACTCGAAAAAAATTGCCATAAAAAATATAAAACACATCTTTAATGGCAACTTAAAAAAAATATGATTTAATTAATATAATAAATTGAAAGTTCAGTTCTAAAAATAATAATATATTCTCATTCACTTTTCAGGGTGAAATTATTTTGACCAACCCACATATAATACCAGGTGTGGCGGTTAATAGTTCTTAATTTTTTTTTTATAAAAAACACGTTAAATTTGGGAGAAAGTTAAAAAAGGGTTTATTCAAAGTATGCGTCATAGCTAGCTGAACATTTTTCCTATTGTTTGACATCTCCTTAATTGTTGAGTTTCATGGGAAGTGCGTGACACATCGATGAAAATAAGTAGTAGTCGGAAGGGGCCAAGTCTGGTGAATACGGCAGGTGGGGCAAGAGTTTCCAGCCAAGTGGAAAAACGATCCCTCTGACCGCTTTTGCTGTGTATAATGGGGCGTTGTCGTGCTGCAACTTTCCCAGTCTTGTAGCCCATTCTGGTCGCTTTTCGATCAATGCATGGTTCAAATTGATCATTTGTTGATGGTAGCGAACGCTATTAACTCTTTCACTTAGTTTCAGAAGCTCATGATACACGACATCCTTCTGATCCCACCAAATGTACAGCGTAATCTTCTTTCCAATTCGATTAGGTCTTGCAGTCGAAGTTGATGGTTGTCCTGGGTCAACTCATAATTTTTTGCGTTTTGGGTTTTCAAAATATATCCATTTTTCATCTCCAGTTACAATCCGATGCAAAAAAAGTCTTTCTTTCATGCCGAGAAAGCAAAATTTCCCACACCGTTTTTCCTTTTTCAAACATGTCTGTCGTTCAGCTGATGCGGTATCCTTTTTCCTGCCTTTTGGATCTTTCCCATGGCATGCATCCCATCGGCGACTAATATTTAATCTGTCAGCAATTTGTTGTTGCATCTTCAGTTTTTTTATTAACCTGGGCATTCTTTGTCGTTCAAGTCGAAATCACCACTTTTGAATCATTTAAATCAACGCCCACAAGCGTCTTGCGTTGATACATTGTCACCATAGTTTCCACAAGCATACGATGGCCTTCACTCGTGTTTTTCTTTTGATTGAACAAGGAAAGTAGTACGTACTGCAAATGCTCTTTATTTGGCTCGAAATTCGACATGTTTACCACTCGTTTTGAAAGGTACTATGAAAGCTACAAAATGATATCAGATATTAGACTGTGAACCGACCTTTACTGCCAGCGCCGTTTCGAAAAAAATTAAGAATTATTAACCACCACAACTGATACACATTATTCGTGAATTTACATTTGATTGTAAATTATTGAAAATTAATATAATTGTATAATTTTTTGACTGAAAACAGGTAATGATAATTGGACTAGCAACAAAGAAAGAGCCAACATCCAATTTTTTCGCTATAAACATTATTTATTAGATATTTTTATTAGATTTACAAATGCAATTTATTGTATTTTTATGTTCTTGATTGGCAATATAGCAAATGTTAAGTTATAAAGGTGGGGCAAATATCACGCTACTATTTTGTTTTGCCACCATTTTTTTCATAATATTTGTGACTGTTTGGGTTTGTTGTGTATAACGTGTAAGTTTTATTATCTATAAATACAGGCTTATTGAACGATTCCAGAAATGAATGAAAATTATATAAACAAAACTATATTAAATCAGTACTCAATGTAAATTCAGGCAAACATATTCTAATAGTCCGGTGCCTCCTAAATCGACAATTTATTGTTTATTCAACCAATTCCAAAAATTGAGAACAGTTGGGGATAGGCCCTGTATCAAAGGCTCAGTGATAGTGCAAAGATAGTGAAAATATTGTATATGTGTAGCAAAGCATTGAGGAGTCTCCAGAAACGTTGATTCTACAAAGTGGTGCACAATTAAGAATTTCTCAAGGCAGTTTACACGGAATTTTAAGCGTTCCTTGCACATGTTTCCCTAATAATAGTCAAATTTTCGAGACCTGTTGCTATGGAGAATAATTAGCGATTAGGACACTGTAATGATATCATAACCACTTATCACCGTTAAATTGACATATTTCATGTAAAATTGATTTAAAGGCTCCGGATTATTCCTTATGAGGTTTTAAAATATTTCTTAAGGAGAAGGGTTTACATAAATATGATGCCCCAAACCACATATCAACTAAAAGACAATATCCGTACTGAAATCGCTGCAATAACTCAAAATATGTTGATAAAAGTTATGGAAGATGTATTAAAAAGATCACAAAGTTGTATTACTGCGAATGGCTCATATATGAGTGACAGGATTTTCTAAAATTAATTAACACAAAATTTAAAGTCGAAATTAACGTAGTACAGAAAAAAATCGTCTTGTTTCTTTTAAAAGTTATAAAAATAGTGATAGTTGCACCACACATAATATTGCAAAAAAAAAGTAAAACCACATTTGTTGGTTAAAATCCAATTGAAATTAGATGAATTAAATTGAATTTACGGTTAACATACTAGAACCCTTCAGCAAATATTCAAACTCGTTCTTTATTCATTAAAATAGTATGTGTGTTTAATTACATTCTTGCTAATAAACATATTATGAAATCTAGCAAAAAAACAGTACTGAATATAATACAAACCCAACTCTATGACAAAATAAATAGTAAAATAAATATAAATAAAGCAATTTCCAATTAACTGTATACGTTGAAAAATTTATTCTCTAGAATCAAATTCAGTTTTGAAACAAAAAATTAAAATAATTCCCATTTTTAATTCTATGTTGGTATCTATTTTATGCTTTATTGTTTTGTTAATCCCTCAGTCACAAAAATTCGCTTATATTTTATTGTTGGCTTTATTGACTAGAATAATTATGAAGGTTTATTGTAGTAGTTTATCCTGTCTAATTAATTAAATTTAGCATTTTATCTAAAATATCCAATAATATATAATAATTATTGGTGGTCAATAATAATAGGTGTATTAATTTGCACAAAATTATTGAATATGTATTTATTTCAATAAACATTATTTAATAAATATTATTAATTATGCAACATTCAAAAACTTTGATCGGATTCCACCATATTTTGATTACATTTTTTTTAAGATTTAGGCATTTTATGTTATCTTTAGAGCATCGTTTCTCAACCTTTTTCGTGTCGCCACCCAGAAAATATCCAAAAAAATTAAGTAAAAAAGGTTGCGACCCCCTCACTACAATATGGTAATTTAATGTTTATCAAAGTTTTACATCGGCCGGTTAATAAGGCGACGATTCGTCCTTTTTTGAGTCATGAATTTTGAAGAATCGTTTTCATTTGCAAATGGCTTATAATCCTCTACAAGCGTGAAAAAAAAATTATCTATTTGTCTTTATATTAAATGGCAAATCGTCTATGACGGATGTATGTGTGAATAGGCCGTTACACTTACACCGAAACACCGTACACAGTCACAAATACCGAACTACAAGACTTGTGCAACCCCTTATTCTTATAGTATTTTTAGCGTTAAAAAAGTATAAATTTATGTTAAATACTACGATTTTTTCTCTCACGCAGTGTTAAATACTACTATTTCTTCTCTCACTCAGTGGTGAGTAAATTAATAACAGTGTGGTTATAAAATAAATTAGTAATATTAAATAAAATTGGCATATTTGTGACAAAATGTACCGTCCACATCTGGTAAAACAGTAAAGAAACAGATCAGATTGTTCAATTAAACATATTTAAAATATGGATTCATTGCATTGGATGTCAAGTCGCAATGGGTTGTTTGTTATCAAGTTTTGCCCGCGGAAAGCATACCATTAGTTTTGCCATTAGAATAGTTCGGGCGTAAATCACTTGTCTTGAAAAATCATCAAATTGCTATCAACAAATCAAGCCGCAATGAAACAGCAGCACTTTAAGCATCCTATTTAGAAGCATGAAGAGTGGTCAGGGAGTCTAAATCTGATAGAATTGATGAAAAGCTTATTTAACCCGCTGCCCTTACACTTTAATGCACGTAAGCACCCTCAGACAAAAAAACAACACAAAGTACATTAAAAAGTAGAATAAAACTATAAAATAGGACACAGGAAGGTTTAGGAACTGCGGTTCGCTAAACCTTACCGTGGAAAATCAAAAAACTGAACAAGTTGTTCTAACCTACACGAGATCGCCTCTAGTTCCCTGTACTTATAAATTAGCTGGCAGTAACTTTATTCAGACAATATTAAAAAATAAAGATAACTTAAGGGTAATCAAATAAGATCAAAATAAGTATAATTATCAATACTAAATCAGATCGAAAGACAAATTGTCTAGTTTCTGACGGTAGACAGAAATGTAGGTAATTTAAAAATAGAAATGTGAATCTTTAGCTCTGTACGAAAATAAAACAAATTTAAATGTAAATAAAAATGTATTAATCTGGCTTTATTTCACGATTGTTCCGCCGCTTGTCTATTCAGTACTGGGATATCGAAATACCATGAGTACACCTACGGGCAATTCGGTATCCTATGCATGAGTGCCCAAAATGGAACGGAACCTGTCTGACCGATTGCTGTGCCAAGTGGCCCCAAAAAAACGAGTATGGTTTCGGCAATGGTCGGGCTCTGAAATAAGTGGTTTTTCAATGGCCTGGTCTCTGGTTAACTGAATTCTCTAATGTCCGGGTCGTAAAACCCTCTCTCTCGGAAGGGCAAGGGGCGAAAACGTCCGCTCATCTTACGATTTGGAGTTAGACTCTCTTTGCCTTTTCCTAAATGATACTCTTTCAAATACAATTAGCTTGAAACGATGTTACCAGTAGCGATCAAGAATTTCTGAACACTACAATTTCTTAAAAATATTATTTAACATTTTTTTTCTCAATAATAGAAAAACATTGAAGCCTAATCTAGAATAAGTGCTATTATCAATACTGACTAATAGAATATAAAATAAACTATATAAAATAAGCTTAGTTTAATATAGGTAATATAAAATAATTAGATATAATTAATTATTACAACAAAGCTCAATAATTTTTCTGCCAAACAAAACGAATTAATCTTGAATGAATTAAATGGCACGCAGAACTATAACACACGTCAATAAATTTAAACTTGTTTGAGATAACATGGGTTCTAGCGTACCTGGTATCTTGTTTCCATTGTCCTGGTGTCTTTATGAAACATCTCTCCTTGTTCGTCGTTTAATGCACCCAAATTTTCCGGAAAAAAATCAAAAAGGGAGCGTAAAAATCCATTTTTAAGAACATACGTATTTCATAGGCTTTCGGGAGTCCATCTATGAGGTTCTTATAATTTTCATCTTTCTTGTTGTCTAGAAATCCTTTCACTACACTTACAAAATACTTCCAAGCTGCCAATTCCTTTTCGTTTAATTTTTCTCGAAAACGGAAATCACCTAAAAGCTTCTTTATTTGAAGTCCAATAAATATGCCTTCTTTTAATTTTGCATCACTTAATTGAGGAAATATTTCTAATGGGTACTTGAAACCATTGCCTTATTTGTCCATGCCTTTGACAAAGTTTTTCATTAGTCCAAGCTTAATATGAAGAGGAAGAAGAAGCCCTTTTTTTGGGTTAACAAGTGGGCCATATTTTAAGTATCTAGGAAGGTTTAAAACTATCAGGTTTAAGATCAGGTTAAGAACTATCAGGTTTAAAAAAAGTTGGATGAGATCAATCTTACAGTAATGTTCTTTTGTTGTCCTATTTTCCCATAGACACAAAAAACATCAATACATTGCAAAACCTCCTTAAAGTCATAGTAATATACCTATCAGGAACGAATAATTTCAATTAGCCTATGATATAAAGGAGAAGCCCTTTGAAAATAGGACGTGCTAGACCATTACTGTGAAAAGGTGTTTTAATAACTACCTAAATAAAACGTAAAAGGGGCATTCTCACAAAAAATTATGTCGATTTGTGTTATTCTCGGTGTTATAATTTTGGAACTAAGTAAATAAAAAGGGTAGCATAAATTTTACTCAGATCATATTATATTTATGTTCGAAAACTATTATCTAATTATCTAAGCAAGATAAAGATTAATTTTAAATGAATTTAACATTTTAGCATTGAAATAATTTATATAGATTTAAAAATAATATTTTTGAATAATATATAACTTATTTTGTTAGGCCATGTAACATGAATTATAAATGTTATTCATATATGGCTTACAATATATTCTACACAATATTGTATTCTATCATAAATGTTGTATATCTAATTCATTATATTGCATATTGAGCAAAGTTGAGAATATTGTTAATAGTTACCGGTGTTAGGTAAATATGTAGCAAGAAAAAGAAAGAACTTTTCGAACGTGAATTACAACAAATAGAAGAATCATATGCTAATAAGGAGATAATAAATTTCTATCAGGAAGTTAAAAAAATAAAGGATGTAGCACCAGGAGACCCAATTATTTGAAAACTCAAGAAGGATCCCTGGTAGGAGATGCAGATGGAAAACTGGAAAGATTTGCTCAATATTTCTCAGAGGCGCCAAATGAGACTGAGGAGGAAGAGAACTGGAAGGAACATGAATTGGAAGAAGACGAGATTGCAGACAGTAACGAAATTATAATTTCACCTACAAGGGAAGAAGTAGAAGTTTGTATAAAGCAGTTCAAAAAATAACAAGAGTGCTGAAGAAAATAATATAACAGAAGAAATCTTGAAACACGGTGATGAGAGTATGGGAGACATTGGTGATAAGAACAAAGGGGTTAATGAAGAGAATTTGGAAAGAAGAAAATATGCCAGATAAATGAAATAAAACACTGAAAATACCCCTTCACACAAAATTAGCTAAGGAGTAGTGCAATAACTATTAAGGAATTACACTGGAACACATGACTTACAAAGTGATGGCAAAGATGATTAAATTTCAACTTGAGAAATACCATAATGAACATGTAGGGGAATACCAAGGAAGGTTCAGAGCAGGAAGATCAACAGTCAACCAGATATTCATCACGAAACAGATCCAACAAAATAGTTATGAACAAAATTTGAGCTTACATTTGCTGTTCATAGATTATCGGCAAACATATGACTCCATTAGCAGGGAAAAGGTGTTTCAAGCAATAAGACATTTGGGAGTCCCGGAAAAGTTATGGAAGTTCGTGGAGATGACTGTCAGGAGAACAGAAAATAAAGTTATAGTCGATAGAGCAATGTTTGAGGAGTTCATTGTAAAGAAAGAACTGAGAAAAGACTATACACTGTCCACAGTGCTGTTCAATCTAGTGCAGGAAGTGATTCTGAGAGAGAGTGGAAAGAACAAGGGGTTAATATATGGTACCAGACACCAATACTTGGCCTATGCCGACGATGGCATATTGGTGGCATATTGGATGGATATTGATGGCAAAATCCAAGGCAGAAATAGTAAGGGTATTCAAGATGCTGGAAGGAAAAGCAAGAGAATATTGCCTAATAATTAACGCGAACAAGACCAAATATACGGTAATGAAAGATACTACCAGAGGACTGTCCCCTAATTTAGTCATTGATTGGTTAAAAAATAAGAAATGTACGATAAAAAAAGTTGAACAAACTGGATATCTAGGAGTAACACTAACATGTAAAAGGGATGAAGAGAAGGAAACAGACAAATGACTAGCGGAAAGGAAACAAACCGCAGGAATATTTTTTTTAAAAGGTAAAGGTTTTAAGGGCAAAAACTACAACAAGACCAGCAAAAGAGTATACGAAGAAAGAAGAAAGTAAACTGGAAATCTGTGAACGTAAAATATTAAGGAGGATTTTTGGAGGAACTAAATTAAAGTTTAGAACGAACTTAGAAGAAGAGATTATAGAGAAATAGAAGAACTGTACAAAAAACAAACATTGTTCAGCTGGTGAGAGCGCAGAAAGCTAGATGGCTGGGGCACATAGCGAGGATGCCATGCGACATATGGATTACAGGAATACTGATTTGAGGTGAAGGCGAGAAATGGCTTGAAGAGGTGATAAATGATTTAACGAAAGTAGGAGTCAGGTATTGGAAGAATGATGCTTTGGACCGAAAATTATGGAAAAGAAGAGTGAAAAACTCGATTAATTGGGTTAATCACTATTAAATATGTATAATGATATGAACGATGTGTTGGTGAATATTTTCCATGTCAAGTAATTAGAAACTACTTGCGATATTTTAACTTTAGAACAGAATCTTTTGAAAATACATAAGTGCGGAAACGGCTATTATTAAGGAAACTTCTTGAACGCACTAGCAAGGTTAACAACAGGAATATGTAGCTTTTCAGAAGGCAGTTTAGAACAAAATATTACACCTCGAATTAGGTTTTAAAACTGTTTATCTCTTCGCTAGCTATCTAAAATGTTTAAAGCTGATAAAATCGCATCAGGAAAATCATCGCTAATGTAAATATAGTGATTTTTAACACATATTATTGACACGTACAAATTAATGCTATAAAGTACTCAATAGTAGTATATTAATAGTAGAATTTTTTCCACCATCAATGCCAAAACGACAATTTTTTGAATCCTTGAAGGCTTTTCTTAGATTGTTACCATGCACTCCATAACAAGCCACTATTATGCGAATTTCAACCAGAGTTATTGACGCAGTTAACAAAAAACCATCAAAAAATTTAAAGTATTTTATTAAATTAAATTATTACCTCTTAGGCTCTGTAGCCTAACTGGTGACACCCAGAAAGGTCGGAACCTTCATGTAGGGATTACAACCACCAAAGGATAGCAGACTATGTTGCGTAAGATACCCAGTTTCACAAAGACAATTGTGACAGAACTTCTTGAAAAATATTCTATATCCAGGCTGGGCAGTTATGTTTGAGGCTTATTTCTACTTCTGTTTGTCATCTTCAGATAGGAAGATATCATGCAGCATTTGCCGAGGTCTACAATTCATAACCACGCATCGAAATTTGATGTTTGAATTCTTGATTGAAAATCTCTTAATAATTTCCAACTTATCTCAGGGTATCTCCATAACTGAAGATGACACGCAGAAGTGGTGACAATCCTCAAACTTAACACTCTTGCAAAGACAAAGAATACTTTTTACAAGTTAAACTTTTGCAATGTAAAAACGTCGAAATTTAACGAAATTCTGCGGTTTTATGAATTACATTTGCAACACAATTGTCTTTGTGAAACTGGAACTATCTTAAGCCACAAGGTCAACTATCCGTTAGCGATTGTAATCCCAATATGAAGCTTTTTAACTGTCTGGGTATCATCAGTTGGGCGACAGAGCCTAAGAGTTAATGATTTAATTTAATTTTGTTGGTTCAAGCAGTAGTTTTCAAAGCGGAGAACAGAATTTGCTTGATTTGCCAAAGCAAAAAGGTTGTCTTAGTGCGCCATTCACCGAGATCTACAATTCATAACCACGCATCGAAATTTGGTGTTTGCGGACTGAAGTCTTGTATTTCACAAAGTTAACAAAGGCAATTTTAGAGATGTGGTTTAATAGCTGACACTCATAACGCTGCTTAGAAAAATTTTTATCACCCTACGTATTCATCAAGTCTGACCTCAAGCAATTATTTTTTGTACTCTAACCTAAAGCAACATATATGGAAAAATCATAAACGACGAAAATGTATTAACTGGAATGATAGAAAAATATATATTTTTCAAATATATTGAATATTTTGTGATCGAAGCAACAAATATACTGATCCTTTAGTACATTATGTATAAATGTCCTAGTTTTTTTACGATAAACACAAAAATTCATTAACCCTGCTCTTGCCAAACAACCCAATACTTTACTAGTTCAACTACTACAACTACAACAACCTACTACTTCAACAACCTAATAGTTTACTACTTTACTACATCAACTTTACTAAAAACAAAATACGTCATCCTTTTCATGACTAATAAATACAATTAAACATAAAACGACTACATCCAAAAATTAGGTAATATTCAATAAAATATATATTATGCAATTTTATTTAAACTAATCAATAATCAAGGGATTTAATGTAATGCTATCTGAGCACCTATTATCATTGGTTATCAATTATACATATTAATTACCTGATATAACTGAATAAATATAATAAATTAAATAGATTTAAAACAAAAGATCACATCAATGCTTGATAATTATTGTCCCAAACAAATAGACTTACAACGTATTGACTTGTAAAATAATAGCAAGTGTTCAAACAAAATAGACTTGTAAAATAATAGCAAAAGCTTTTTTGCGGTTGGACTATAAACACAATAATAAAACATAAAGTGGAGGCAGAAACAGAGCATTCTAAAATATGCGTTTTATTTTAAATATTTTCCTTTCAACCGAAAACCAGTAAATGCAAATAGGTCGGCCGAATTTTTTAAATCTATGTTTTTAATTGGAAAATGTTTTATTTGCATATTTTTTTTTACTATTGACTTAGTTGACTTTATTGTTTTTCTGTCGGATTCTGCAAAACGTTGATGAACGGGAATGTAATTAAACACAAATAATGTTTTAATGTTGAAAAGAAAGGGATAATGGGATAATATTTACGGAAGGTTTGAGTTATTTTAAACGTATAATTAATAGAAAGTAATGTATAAAAAAAACATATAAATTTAATTTTATATAATATATATATATATATATATATATATATATATATATATATATATATATATGTTTGTATTCACCAAAAATCACTTTTTTAAAAACAGTTATTTATTTATGCAGAAAGAATATACAATCAAGCTTTGATCAGAGTTACTACAATAATGAATCGATAATTAAAAAATTGGTTCTTATAAGTCATGGTTGCGTAATGGTATCCTGTTCGCACGTCAGCATGAACACCATCGTCAGCAAGATGTAAGGGTCATCCATTGGTTTTTGTAGACCATGATTGCTTAATGGTATTCGGCACGTAAGCCAGCAAATACACCATCGTCAGCAAGATGTAGGGGTTATTGCCTGGTCTATTTCGGATATAATTCCTTCCTCCTTAAGTGTCTTCTTGTCCTCAAGAAGGTTCTCGAGGGTGTCTAGGGGTAGATTAATTTTTGGTCCAAATAGTAGCTGGGCTATCCTCTTCCTTTTTCTAAGACGGATGTAAAATAAAGCTAAAATCAAGAGAATAATTAGGGTTGTACTAGAGATGGAGGGGCTGGTTTGCGTTAGAGGTTCCAATTGAAAAGGTTTAATTGGGCCTATTAGGTGGTCTTCTAGTAAGTCCTCCCGGTTTGGAGATAGGTTAATCTTCATCAATTGAATGACTTCCTGTGGGACAATGTATGGAATTGTTTCTTGAGTCTTCGTTACATTTTTCGTATTCATTTTTCCCAGAATATGTAGCGTTTCATTCGAGAATATTAAGCAGCTTTTGTCAACAGTTTCTTTGTACACTTTCACCGGGGTAGTCGTGCTGATGATTAAGGACTTGTCAGTTTGATAGACAATGGGTTTGCCCAGTTGGGCGGGCTCGCACATCTTTACGATTGGTAGGCGGTAGTTGTGGGCCACGAGCTTTGAGCAAATGTATTTATTTTCACACTTGTAGCAAGATTTAAACCATTTTTCTTTACCATAATATTTTGTTGGTGGTAGTATAATAATCCCATCTATATTTTGAACGGAGTAGATGTGGGATAATTCGAGGGTAACGGGATATAAAATAGGATTTTTTATTATTATGAGCATCTCGCGGTCTGTTACACAAATAATCGATTTTGTATGTTCAATTAATTCGTAAGGATGTTGGTCACTTGACATTAGTGAATCCTTAGTGTAGCGATTTCGCAATAAATCTCCTAATTCATATATATCCCTTAAGGATAATAGTTCTAAATTAGTCAAAGAATTTTGGGGTAAAGCGAGACTCCGTAACGTCATTAAGATTATTTTATTGATTCGTTCTTTTTACGAGTTGTTGGTGGTAGATGTCATCTAGAAATGGTCCTAGTTCATTTTTGTGTTTTTGCACATAATTCTGATTAATTGTAAGATTGTTGTCGTATCCGATATCTTCGGCATATGGTCCATGGAGTAAGAAGAATGGTGAATATTTAGTAGAGCTATGTCTGCTTTGGTTATAAATCAAAACCGCATGCGTGGTTAGGTTAGCTATAGTTTCTCTTTTATTTTGTTCCTTTAGGATCCGGTTTTTTTTGTTAGTGTAGAGTGGAATCTTTCGATGGGTGAATTTGAATTGTGACTTCCCACTGTCGTGAAATGGAGTTCTATCTGGTGTAGGGTTAAAAATTCCTTTAGTAGGGCGTTGTTGAAATCCGTCCCAGAGTCGCAGATTATTTTTTTTGGGTAGTTGTGATGGGAGAAATAATGCCGTAGTTTCGAGATGATACTTAGAGCTGTCTTATCTGGTATAACATAGGCTTGTGCATATCTGGTGAACGAGTCTATGATAGTTAAAAATAGATTCTTCTGAATTTCATAGGTGTCAATATGTAACGTATGAAAGGGTTTTGCGCTTAAGAGTGGTCCATTATACAGTATCTTATAAGGGTGTCTTTCATATTTATTTCCTAAGCATAGGACGCATTGATTGATAAAATCTGTTATAGTAGCCTTCAGGTTGGGCCAATAATATCTTGTTTTTAGATGTTGGTAGGTTTCGGTTATACCGTTGTGGTTTGTGCTGTGGTAGTCATATATAATTTGTTTTTGTTCTAATTCCTGTTCAATGTCTTTCAATGGTTGTTTCGTAAACACTATCTTTATAGGTGCATCCAGCATTTTTGGTAGTTCCGTCTGTAAGAAGGATATGTATTCTTGATCTTCAGTATACAATCCGTGTGTAGAAGTTTGTAGTATGAGGGGTTTTAGAACGGACATTATTTCGTTTTTCCAATTTGTGGTAAGTTTTAGTATATGAGAGAAATGTGTCCCATGGAATTTAGAGGTGTCTTCTATTTTATATTCTTCTTGATTTGTATAGATATGTATTTGGAATCGAAATGTGTTCAAGTGATTTTCCGAAAATCTGATTCCATAAACGGGTTCTTCGCAAGAGGAATGTATAGTATTACCGTCATTATTGCTAGGTTCTTGATTCGTGGTTTCGGGCAGTGTATTTAGGATGTCATCATATTCTTCAGGGGTCATGTCCAAGTCGGGTTCACATATCATGGATTCTGTTTCCATCATGTTAATGTCCAGTCTTGATAGGGCGTCGGCTACTTGATTCTCCTTCCCTCTCTTGTACTGTACCTCAAAATTGTATTCTTCTAATTTGATCTTCCAACGGACTAGTCTTGATGATGGATCTTTCAGTTTGAAGAGCCATACAAGTGGGTTGTGGTCGGTTTCAATTAGAAATCTCCTGCCGTAAATGTAGGGTCTAAAGTGCTTGCAAGATTCTATTATTGAAAGCACCTCACGTTCTATCGTGGAATAGTTTCGTTCGGCTGTGTTTAGAGTACGAGAATAATAAGCGATGGGGTTTCCTTGTTGAGAGAGCACAGAACCTATAGCAATGTTAGAGGCGTCAGTCGTTACTGTAAACTTTTTTTCGAAATCCGGATATCGGAGAATCGGAGCATTGGTAAGAAGGTCTTTACATTTCTGAAAGCGTTCTTTATATTCGTCGTCGTCAATATCTATCTTTGTGCCTTTTCTGGTACACTTCGAGAAAGGGTGCGTTATTCGCGCAAAGTTAGGGATGAATCTTCTATAAAAGCCAATGAGTCCAAGAAAACTTTTTATTTCCTTTAATGTCCGCGGCAGGGCTAATCGCTGGACTGCTTCTATTTTTGTTGGGTTCGGTTTTATGCCTTCTGGTGTAACGATATGGCCAAGGAATGCGACTTCTTTTGTCAGAAATAAGTTGACTTGTTGAAGTTTTCGAAAGATTTTACTCAGGTGTACTAAGTGGTCTTGTAGCGATCGTGAAAAAATAATGATGTCGTCCATATAGACAAAACAACATTTATAAAGATATTCTTTTAATACGCAATCCATCATTCGTTGGAACGTGGCCGGTGCATTTTTTAAACCGAATGGCATTCGTGTATATTCAAAGTGACCGTGTGGAACTGTGAAGGCCGTCTTTATTGTTGATTTGGGATCTATTTCGATTTGATGAAACCCTTGCGCTAGATCGATGGTAGTGAAATAGATTGATCGTCCAAGATTATCTAATATTTCATCTATTCTTGGTAGAGGATACTTGTCTTCAATTATTTTCTCGTTTAGTTTTCGGTAGTCTATTACCATTCGGTATTTTCTCACCCCTGATGCGTCTAGTTTTTTGGGTACGATCCATACTGGGGCTGAATATGGGGATTCAGATGTGCGTATGATTTTTTTATCTAATAGTTTATTAATTTGAGAAGATATTTCGACTTGCATTATCTGTGGATGTCTGAATAATCTGGTATAGACTGGTTGGTCATCTTGTGTTTTTATCTCGTGTTTTATCGAAGATGTAAAAGTTAGATCACAGTTTTCGGAATAGAAAATATCTTTGTATTGTTTGCATAGTTTCATGATTTTTTCCTTTTCTTCATGATTTAAATGTTCTAGCCAAATTTGATCTAAAACGGGATTTTCTGTGTTCTGATATGTCAGGTGAGTATTGACTTCAAATTCTTGAAAGGGTTTTACGCGGATGGGTGTGGGGTAGCCTTCATATCCTGGCGGAAGTTCTTTTGTTTCTATAAATCCATTTTTTGCAGTATAGATTCCAGCTGGTATCTGATGATCGTCCATCTCGATTGTAGTACTAATATATCCCCATTTGGTATTGTCACTGGAAGTTTTGTAAGGCATTTGGTTTGATGGTAAACCTTAAATGGTATGCATACGTTATATTTGTCGATGGTAAACGTACGATCCTTATAATTTAAAATGGCACCGAATTTTAGAAGGTCGGCAGTTCCAAATAATATATCGAATGTATCATGCCATTCTGCTATACGAGCGGTAATAACTTGTGGTATTCCTACTTCCGAGAAAATTTTGCATTTGGTATTTCTGTCAAATGTCTGTTCCTTTTTCATGGATTTTATAATAAATTTCTCTCTAAATTCGTGTTTTTTATCAAAATATTGTGCGGTTTTTGGGGTTAGTATGGTGTCGGAGCCTCCGCTATCAATTAATACTTTAAGTTTTGTATTAGGTAGATAGAAGAAGGGTAATCTGATGGCTCGTGGAAAGTTGTAGTTATTTAATTCTAGGCAGGTGGTTCTTCTTTGGAGGCTTCTAGTGGAAAATCCTCTTCTATATGATCAGCACATACATCGTCAGGGTAGTTTTCAGTGTCTATATGTGGTGGTGATACGTAGTAGACATTGTTTGGTTGCCTGAATTTTTTATTGTCGATACCCCGGACATTGGTTGGGGCGCCGGTGTTGAATGTCTTTGAAAATGTTGCTGAGTTTGAGGTTGTTTAAAAACATTAATCGGTCCTTGTGAAAAAGGCTTGTGACTTATGGGTTTGTTTATATCTCCAAAAGGTTTTGGTTTAAAGCTTTGTTGAGGCTTTTGTTCTAAAGGTCATTTCAAATAATTCATATAAGCGACCTGTTGTCTGTAATTATCGTGTGCGATGCATTTCTGGTATGCATCTTCAAGAGAATTTAATGTAAAATGTGACAAATGTTCGCAATATGGGTTATTTATCCCCGTGCTAAATGTCTGTAGGGCTAGATTCTGAAAATAGGGGTTTTTAAATGCCTTTTTCGCGGCACCAGAGTGTAAATTTACGTGTTGCAATATATCGTTTAGGGCTGTTTTAATTATTTGATAATATTCCTGGTAAGTCTCTGTTTTCTTTTGAGCTGTACTAGTTAACTGAGTTATCAAGATAGACTCTGATCAAGTGTCACCGTGTTTTCTTAATAGGCTGAGTTTTACTTCGTCCCAAGTAAACTTGTTTTCGTAGTTTAACTGGTCCCGAGGTTCTCCCTCGATCTTCGAAATTATATTAGCGGCTAATATAAATTGTTGAGTATCTGATAGAGTTCTAGGGCTCAGAAAGTGCAGTAAAGTTTCTACGCTATTTATAAACGTAGAAAGATTCTTTCCTACTGAGTATTACAAATGTTTATTAAGTCAGCATCTGCAATAGTTACCATTTTTACTTCAATTGTATCTCGTCTTGAAGTAGAATATGGTTTTTTACAGGTTTTCTCTTTTACAGAGGTTTTTCCTGGTAAGCTTTCTTCTGTTACGAAAGATTTATAAGCTCGATAATCGCCCAGTTGATTTTTGATTATTATAGACAAGCTTGCGAGGGGTATTTCTTTATAATTGCTCATAAATAATAATAATAAAAAAGGACAATAGGTTGGTTACTTACAGGAAGAGGAAAGTTTTCATTAAAGATGATGTCTTAGAATCTGCTGCTTAACAACTGAACTTGACCGATTTTTCACAAATGAATTCTCGAGCAGTGGGGATCCTGTTCGCAGCGCCAATTATGTTTGTATTCACCAAAAATCACTTTTTTAAAAACAGTTATTTATTTATGCAGAATGAATATACAATTAAGCTTTGATCAGAGTTACTACAATAATGAATCGATAATTTAAAAATAGGTTCTTATAAGTCATCGTTGCTTAATGGTATCCTGTTCGCACGCCAGCATGAACACCATCGTCAGCAAGATGTAGGGGTTATTGCCTGGTCTATTTCGGATATATATATATATATATATATATATATATATATATATATATATATATATATATATATATATATATATATATATATATATTTTCACATCACAATCGGTTCAAAATGTGAAAATATATATATATATATATATATATATATATTTTCACATCACAATCGGTTCAAAAATTTCATGTAGCACAGAGGAATGGAAAGATGTATGTTTGGCATTACAAAGTGGGAGAGAAAAACCTGCACATGGATCCGAGAACAAACGAAAGTGTGTGACATCATAGAAAGGGTAAAGGAATTAAAGTAGAAGTAGGCAGGCCATATAACGAGGCGATGTGTTGACAGGTTGACCAGGGCAATCCTGTTGATAAACGATTAGGTAATACAAGACACCGAAGAAAAAATACAAAATGTTGGAATTGCTGCATTAAACTATTTATTTCGTCTTCGGAATGTCAATTGGAATCTAAACTGTACTACTATGATCAAATACTAGTTAAGTGAGTTTTGTTTTAAAAATTCGCGCCTTTTCGGAATACAACCATTTATTCTTTAGTTGATATGAATATTCTACAGTTGGGAGAAGTTTGATATAATTTATCCAGTTAAGTTAAAAATTTTAACTTATTTAGTAATTGTTATATTTTTTTGGTGGATGATTTAAAAATGGAATTGGTGATTTTTGATTAAAATTTGGTTTGAAAAGCAAAACTTATTGTGATGGTGTATTAAAAATTAAAACAAATAGTATGGCGATGAAGTTATATTAAAAAAAATGTTTACAAGTGGTATAAGGATAAAGAGGGTAGAAAAGCAGATGAAGATGAACCTTCCAGAAAAACCTTCCACGTCAACCAGTAAAGAAAACAATCCAAATCAAGGATCTTGTACTGAGTACGATATCATCTCCGAATTATGTATATGGCAAAGGTAAAGCTAAAATCTAGGGTAATAAATAATAAGAGATTAAGTACCATCATAAAAGAATTATTGAAGTGCAAAAGTCGATAGGAGAAATTCTTTTCCATAATTAGCTTCAATTCTAGCGTTACAGATTGTTGAAATATCATAATTTTTAGAGGATGCAATAAAGTATGCGGATGCCAAACCATATATCTATTCAGGATGACATCGGACGGACTAAGGCATTGTCGTTTAGTGACAATTACTTCGAAAGCAACACGTCTCCATAATTGCTCATTTCTTTCAAAGACCGTTTCAATTCAAACAATTTTCAATATCGAGTATAGATCCGTTCGTTCTGTGAAGAGTCAGGACGTTTCGCAAAAATTTCATGTGGCATTTTTAAATGTTACTCACTTCGAGTGAAGAGTCCAACTGAGGTGCACGGGTCGTTGCGCTCAGTCTTATAGGCGGTGGGCGACTGCATAGATTGTATAGGGGTAGTTCGGGGCTGTTCGCGGTGCTCGGCTCCGCTGCTTGGCGTTCGTTTATTGATTTTTCCTTGTCGCTACGATGCCGTGTTTGTTCTTTTTTTGAACCAATTTCCATACTTTTGGAATGTTGTGAGCGTCGTTTCGCGTATTTAGCGTCCTTTCTTCTATTTCAAGCTTACGAATCGTGAAAAAAAACGAATGATCTACTTTTATTTGTATTATATCACGAATCATTAATGACGGATGTATGTGTGAATGGGCCTTTAAACTTATACCGAAATATCGCACACAGCCCCAAATAGTGGACTATACTACTTGTGTAACATCTTTCTCTTATATTACTTTTACCAGTTCGAACCTGTGCCCTACACTTGCACGCACTTGTAAAATACCCAGCCCGCGCATGCGAGACGGATCATTCGTCCCGAGCGATCTTATTTAGGTTCGTATAAGCTATGCGCTTTGGTAATGAGAATACAGGAACGCGACGAAGAGTTTCATTATTAATTACCTTTTTATGAAAACAAATACTACGATTTCGTATCTCATTCAGTTTTAAATAAATTAATAAAAGTCCGGTAATAAAACAAATAAAAAATATTAAATAAAAAAGATCAGATGGATTCATAGCTTTGGAAAACACCCGTTTTTACAAAACAAATCATTAGAATTTTTGGAACGTAAATCACTCCTCTTGAAAAATTAACAAGTGGTCAGGTAGTCTAAGCCCCAAAAACCATTTTTTTTTTAAGTTCTATCTATGACTTGATGTTAAATTTAAAGCAATCAAAATATACTGCACTGCACTCAACGGTATTGATTACTTAGAGTTAGTAGAGATAAGTTAGTGGATATCCTAACTAGTGAAGGATCCTACGTTCAGAGAATTTTGAGATGCCCAGAATAAGTATTACCTAGAGGTAACACTTACTTAGGTGTAGGTATATGTACAGGTATCTAGCTGTTACATTCCTATAGGTGTATACTTATACAAGTGACCAAGTTGTCTCCAGTTAATTTATGCATTCAAATATTGAGTCGATAAATGTATACCACCAAGCCCAGATCTTTTTCTACTAAAAACGCGGCATATAAAAGGTTGCTCAATAATGTAAAATTATGTACAATAATAACTACAATTGAAAATCCTTATTTTTTGTTTTATCTTAATGAAATATTGGCATTATATTTGGAGACTCAATTTTGGATTGGAATGGTTACTCGATTATTTAACTCAATCTTTAATGGTAACCGGAATGTTTTGTTTAAGGTCAAGGATTAACATAACCTCACAAAAACGAATCGAAAATAGCGTTTAACATTAACAATAAGATTATTTTCATCATAATCTTTAAAAACATAAGTCCTATTATTCCATCAACAGAAAAACCGCACCAAACAGTGACTTTCTGAGGATGAAGAGGTAACACTTGAATCACTTGAGCATTTTTTGTGGATCGAAATCCTGCAGTTATGTTTGTTTCTGCAGTTAAGTTCCGGCACTCTTACTGGATTGCTCTTTTCATTTAAAGTATATTTCGTATTTAAATTGTATATATTTAGATGAGTCGTAGAAGTTTGTTTTTGTCTTTTTTGAAGTGGAGTGGATACCGCTTGATAGCAAACATCCGCGAAGAAGATCGAAAGCACGGTCCTGGGCTTTCCTCCGCCTCTCTGGTCCAATATACTTAACGATTTCATCAATCCATCGTGCTTTCGGTCTTCTTTGCGGACCTTTGCGATCAAGCGGTATTCACTCCAGGATTTCCTTGGTCCATCTGTCATCCCATCGCCTCGCTATATGGCCTACCCATCTCCATTTCAATCGCTTTACTCTTGCAATGATGTCACAGACTTTCGTCTGTTGCCTGATCCATGCGCAGGACTTTCTGTCTCGTCTTGTAATACCAAGCATACATCTTTCCATTCCCCTCTGTACTACCCGGAGTTTTTGATTGGGATGTGAGTGCCCAGGTTTCACTTCCGTATGTCATAAAGGGTAGAACGCACTGATCGAAGACTTTTCTTTTCAGGCAAAGTGGGAGTCTGCTCTTAAACACAATGTTGAGCATACCAAATGCCTGCCAGCCACATTTAACACGCCGTTCCACTTCTCGGGCGATATTCCCCTCCATTGAAATCCTCTGCACAAGATATATAAAGCTGTCCACAATCTCCAAATCCCTTCCTAAAACTGAAATTCTTCTGTCCTGAGTGAAGTTATTGAACATAACCTGACTTTTTTCAGGTTTATTTTCAAGCCAAATGGTTCGCCAGCCCTTTGCAGTTCTTGTATGCGTCTTTGCAGCTCTTCTGGGTCTTGTGGAAGGAGAACGATATCATCTGCAAATCTAAGATGGTTCAAGTTTGCATTATTGACCTTTACACCATCCTGTTCCCTATCCAGTTTAGGGAATACTTGTTTAAGGCCGACCGAGAAAAGAATAGGCGATATTGCGTCACCCTGCCTTACACCTCGTTCTACATTACTTCCCACTTCAAGATCATCAAGGTGAATTGTAGCTGAACAGTAGCTGTAGCTGTAACTCCAGTCAAATACATTTTCGTAGGCGATAAAAGTCAAGCATAGTAGCATGGTGTATTCGTTGTGTCTTTCTATGGCCTGCTGTACAACCTGGATGTGATCCATTGTACTGAATCCACTTCTGAATCGTGCTTGTTCTCTTGGTTGTGCCTCATTAATTTTTTTTTAATATTCTTTTAAATAATATCTTAGTGAAAACTTGTATTACTGAGAGGATACTTATTGGACGGTAGTTCTTTAAATCTTCTTGTGCTCCCTTTTTATGTAAAAGGATCACCTCTGCATTTTTCCGTAAGTCAGGTACTTTTTGTTCTTTGAGGTATTTTGAATATAATTTTGCCAGTGTTTTATGTAACGTCCGAACACCAACTTTTAGCATTTCGACAGTTACACTGTCCTTTCCTGGAACCTTGACGGTTTTCATCGATTCTATAACATTTGTTACTTCCTCCACTAGAATATCTGGCATTTGTTCTTCCGTGGGTATTGTTGTCTTTGATTGGTTCTGATCCTCATATAACTGGGAATAAAATTTTCTGACAACCTCTAACATTTGTGTTACGCGCCCTACATACTGTGCCATCCTCACGCCTTAAGGCATATATTTGCGTTCTTTTATTTCTCGGCTTCTGTTTAGCCTTGTTAATTCCTTTATTTTCTTCCAGGGTTTTTTGCTTGTTTTTGCAGCATGTTGAATCGGCGCGTGTCCTCTCTGATACGTTTTCTTATAGTTTTGAAGAGCTCAGTGTACTCGACCCTTCCAAAAGGAATACCTGCATTTCTCATTGCCTGCCGTTTCTTTATTAAATCAATGGTCTCACTGGAGATTTTTATCTGTTTGATACATTTTTCTTCTGGTGCTATTGAAGCAGACGTTTGAAGCATATTGTTAGCGAGTTCTTCATATTGAACTGATAGTTCCACTTCCTCCGGATCTTGTAACACAGCAAACCGGTTTGACAAAACAATCTCAAAATCGCTTCATCTCTCCAGCCGTTTCCCAGAATCCACTTTGCCCTTCATTGATCTTATCATTCTTTCGCGTTCTCTTCGACCGTTAATCCTAACTTTTGCTCGTACCATTCGATGGTCACTTCCAACATTAAAATTATTAAGAACATTACAATTGGTAAATATTTTTTTATCGTTGGTTATGATGTAGTCAATTTCACTTGTCAGACCAGATGGACTTTTCTATGTCCATTTTCTGGTAATATTTTTCTTATAGAACGAATTCATAATATATACTTCTTGTCCTCCAGCAAAATCAACCAATCTGTCACCTCGATTATCTCGCTCACCAGTTCCATATTTCCAGGATTTTGTATCTACATTCTTTCCAGGATTTTGTATCTACTATCTCTGTATAAAAGCTGGGCCACATCATCATAAAATTCCTCAATTTCCTCATTCCTCTGACTTATAGATGGTGCATAAGCTTGGACGATTTGAAGCCTAAAGTTTCTATTCAGCTGAATGATGTATTGGGATAGTCGATCAGATGTACTTTCAAATTTTACTACACTGTTTTTCAGTTTTCGATTGTTGAGGAATCCAATTCCGCAACATCGGCCATTTTCCGTACCTCGAGTGTAACGTACATGTCCTAGTTGGTTCCAGTTTAATTAACTCTTCGCCTTTTCTTCGTATTTCACAGAGTCCAATAATATCCCAATGTATGTTGTCAAGTTCGATTAACAGTTGTTGCAAACGGGCCTCCGTTTTTATAGTCCGTATATTTAGCGTTGCAATGTCAAAAGTCCAGTGGCAGCCTGATCTAACCCGGTGATCGGCCATATACTGGTTGCAAGAAAAGACATGAATGTAATCTACGACACAAGATCATACCGAGGACCTAATATCGATTCAGATCACTTTATGGCAAAATGTAAAATCAAGGTAAACAAGTACGGAAAAACTGCAAATATAAAAAAGAGATGGAATAGAGAAAAGTTTGAACAGGAAGAATGGAGAGAGAAGTACAGAAATACGATCAAGCAAAAAATAAATAAAATAAATGAAAGCAACAGCATAGAAGAAGACTGGATAGCGATAAAAGGATATATAACACATGCCTCAGAAGACACCATATCATATAGGAAAAACAACAGAAAGAAGCAATGGTTCGATGAAGAATGTGAAAATATGATCGAAAACAAAAACAAAGCAAGGAACACGTAGCTTAAAACCAGAAAACCGGAAGATTATAAGATATATAAAGAAATTAGAAAAGTGAACACAAAGTTATGTACAATAAAAAAGAATAATTGGATGGGAGAAATAATAAATGAAATTGAAGAAGAAAACAAGAAACGAAATATGAGTGCTATTTTCAAACATGTAAATAAGTGCAAAATAAAGAAAGCAACAGTAGTAATTGAAAATAGGATATAGGAAAAATATTTCAAAGAAATGTACGATGAAAAAAACCATGAAGAGGTGACGGGAGGAACAGAACTGGAGAAGGATATGACAGAAAATGAGACGGTAAGAGAACCCGAGTACGTGGAAGTTGCTCAAGCGATTAAAAAACTCAGAAATAAAAGAGCTGCGGGATGTGATGAAATGTGCGTAGAACTAATTAAACATGAAGGGGAAGAACTACATCAAAGAATCTACCAACTTATTTTACGGATATGGCGGGAAGAACACATACCTGATGAATGGAAAACAGGCATTATAATACCGATACCAAAAAAGAGTGACTTAACACAATGCAAAAACTATAGAGGAATTACATTGCTGAATGCGGCATACAAGGTACTTACAAACATAATAAAAGAACGACTGGAGATATACACAGAAAAACATATAGGAAATTATCAATGCGGCTTCAGAAAAGGAAGATCGACAGTAGATGCCATATATATACTAAAACAAATCACGGAGAAGATATATGAACATAATATGGTAGCACATACAGTTTTTGTGGATTTTAAGCAGGTGTTCGATAAAATCAACAGAGAACAACTCATGGAAGACTTAAAAAGAATCGAAGTTCCAAGAAAGATTAGAAGATTGATAGGTATGACAATGAATGAGTCTGAAGCAAGAATATATACAGAACAAGGAATGAGAAATAACATAAAAATCAAAAAAGGAGTTAGACAGGGAGATGCGTTATCGGCACTATTATTCATAATATCATTGGATAGCATAATACAGAGAATTGAAAATATAGGAACATTAAATAAACATCTTGTACAGATAGTGGCATATGCGGATGATGTTGCAATAATTGCTAGAGAGCAGAGAGAGCTAAAGCGCGTAAAAAATTTTTTTTACGGCGAGTCTAAGAAAAAAGGGCTGGAAATAAGTGAGCAAAAAACAAAGTATATGTACTGCAGCAGAAATGAAAAAATACTGAGAAATTTGGAGTGCGGAAGCTATAAATTTGAAGAAGTAAAAACATTTAAATATCTGAGAGTCATAATAGATAGAAGGAATGAGGGACTTGATATAGAAGAAAAGATACATAAAGGATATAGAGCATTCCATAGCAACAAGAAATTGCTGAAAGACAGGAGATTGAGCACAAGGAATAAATTAGGAATATACAAAACAATAATAAGACCAATAGTAACATATGCCGCAGAAACTGTAACACTCACAGCAAAAGAGGAAGACAAACTAAATATTTTTGAACGCAAGATAATGAGAACCATAATGGGTGCAAAGAAAGTGGGAAACAACGAGTACAGAAATCTGATGAACTTTGAAATCGACAACTTGTTGGGAAGGGAAAACCTAGTGAGAGCAATTAAAGCACAAATAATAAGATGGTATGGACACGTAATGAGAAGAGACAGGGATACGCCAATAAGAGAGATAACAATATGGAAACCAGCACAGAGCAGACCGAGAGGGAGACCCAGGGTCAGATGGAGACAGTAGGGGGAGGAAAATATAAAAACAGTAAACGCAAAGGGATGGAGAGGACAGATCGCAGACAGGAGGAGATGGAGGAAAACAGTCGAAGAGGCGAAAACTCACCAACAACTATGAGAAGGGCAACAAGAAGAAATGTGGACTGATCCACCACACTAAAAGGATTTGAAGAGTTTCTTAGAAAGGAACAGCTACAATTTCAAATATGAAATGTATTAGCTTATAATAAATATATATATATATATATATATATATATATATATATATATATATATATATATATATATATATATATATATATATGTAATAAAAAGACCGAAGTTCACTTGTGAGTGTGCCAGTATTTAATAATATTATAAGATCGTGCCGACTGCAGCCCGAAATAGTATTCTACTTTCTAACATTAATATTAACTATTACTAATAATGTGCTGAAAATACAGCGAACAATAGGCGATATGTCATTCAATAATATTATTTATGAAAGTTACCTCTCATATCCACTACAGGTCAAATAATACCGACAAAACAATACATTCAATTAATATAATGACATATCAACCAGTTCACCCAACCTGTAATCCATCGAGCATATTCTTGTCAATTGTTAAAAAGAAAAGATGGTTAATTTATAATGATGCTTGTTGAAGATAAGGAAAGAGATGGTCATACAATTTACAAAATAAGTTTCTATGTCAATTAGTATATTAATACAAACAAAAACATCTCTAATAAGTAATATTTATATAAACAATCACATCATCAAATAACTTATTTCAAATCAATGTTTTGTCCGCTACTAATGTACTCATTATACAATAATTGACTGTCGGTAATGAAAATTAATTATCACATATGGCGGATAAAATGATATATAATAAATTAAATAGCCACTTCATTAAAATGAATTTCGAATATACTGGTTTTTGAATTTCGGACATTTGCACAATAGCCTAACATAAAATGGCGCAGATGGACATAGAGTGTAAAAGATAGATTTTACATTATTAATGTGGATGCAACGTTAGCTAATGCAAGTTTTGTTTATTTTTAGTAGGTGAAAATTGGAAAGTAACCTTTAGAATTATTAGACATTATTGGCTTTATTATTTCAAAAAAGACAAACTTTTACGAATCATCTGAAGATGTACCATTTAAATACGAACTATACTTTAAATGAAAAGAGCATTCCAGTAAGAGAGGCAGAGCTTAATACGGCGACATAACGTAACATAAAACATAATAGCGAATAACACTATTTAAAATGTAAATGTCACTCATAGGCTGTTGTGTTTAGTACATTATGTCAATTTATTAAGGAAAGATATATGAAACACGAATAGGGCTCTAGAACAGTTAGAATACAACCCACACTTGAATTGGGACAAAACATATTTTCGGATGAAGCGTACATCTGGCTTAAGACGTTTGTAAACAAACATAACTGCAGGATTTCGATCCACAAAAGATACTCAAGTGATTCAAGAGTTACCTCTTCATCCGCAGAAAGCCACTGTTTGCTGCAGTTTTTCTGTTGAAGGGTTAATAGGACTTATGTTGCTGAAGATTATGATAAAAATAATCTTTCTGTTAATGGTAATCGCTATTTTCGATTACTTTTTGTGAGGTTATGTTAATCCTTGACCTTAAACAAGACATTCCGGCCACCGTTAAAAATTCAATTGAGAAATCGAGTAACCATTGACTAATCGAAAATTGAGTCTCCAAACACAAGGCCAATATTTATCAGGATAAAACAACAAATAATACCTCATTTTACATTTCTGACACTCTTATTGAACAGCCCTTTATATGCCACGTTTTTAGTACAAAAATATCTGGGCTTGGTGATATACATTTATCGACTCAATATTTGAATGCATAAATTAACTGGAGACAACTTGGTCACTTGTATATATATATATATATATATATATATATATATATATATATATATATATATATATATATATATATATATATATATATATATATATATATATATACACACCTATAACAGCAAAATACCTAACACTTATTCTGGGCATCTCAAAATTCTCTGATCGTAGGATCCTTCATTATTTAGGATATCCACTAACTTATCTCTACTAACTCTAATAAGTAATCAATACCGTTGAGTGCAGTGCAGTATATCTTGATTGCTTTAAATTTAACATCAAGTTATAGATAATAATTTAAAAAAGAAATCTGCTTTTCGGAAATCGTGTGGGGCTAAGGCTTCTTATCCACTCTTCATGCTATTAAATAGGATGCTTGAAGTGCTGCGGTTTCATTACGGTTTGTTTTGTTGTTAAAAATTTGTTGATTTTTTAAGAGGAATGATTCACATTCCAAAAGTTATAATGATATTCATGCTTTCCGCGTACAGAACTTGATAATAAACAACACATTGCGGCTTGTCATCCAAGGCTATAAATCCATCTGATCTTTTTTATTTAATATTTTTAATTTGTTTTATTACCAGACTGTTATTAATTTATTTAAATCTGAATGAGATAAGAAATCGTAGTATTTGTTTTCGTAAAAAGGTAAGGTTTTTATTAGCAAAGCGCATAGCTTATACGAACCTGTCTAAGATCGCTCGGGACTAATGATCCGTCTCGCCCCATCCCTCGTGCGGGCGGGTAATGCGAGGTGCGGGTGCTGGATATTTCACAAGTGCGTGCAAGTGCAGGGCACAGGTTCGAACTGGTAAAAGTAATATAAAAGAAAGGGGTTACACAAGTATTATAGTTCACTATGTGGAGCTGTGTGCGGTATTTTGTGTAAGTGTAACGTGTAAGTTTTGTGTAAGTGTAACGGCCCATTCACACGTACATCCGTCATTAACGATTGGTGATTTTATACAAAAACAAATAAATGATTCGTTTTTTTTTACGATTTGTAAGCATGTAAATACGCTTACAGGAGTTTATAAGCCATTTAAAAATAAAAATGAGTCTTCATAAATCATGATACTGAAAAAAGGATGAATCGTCCAGCCGCTGTAAAACTTTAATAAACGTTAAATTACCGTGTTATAGTAGGGGGATTCGCAACGTTTTCTACTTAACTTTTTAGCTATTTTGTGGGTCGCGACACCAAAAAGGTTGAGAACGATGCTCCAAATATAACACAAAATGCCTCCTAAATAATTTAAAGAAAAAATTGTAAAAGAAATGTGATGAATCCGATTAAAGTTTTTAATTATTGTGTAATTAATAATATGTATTAAAAAATGTTTATTGAAATACATAAATATTCAATAATTTTGTGCAAATTAATACACCTATTATTATTGACCATCAATAATAATTAATATAAATTATTGGATATTTTACATAAAATGCTAAATATAATTAATTAGACAGCATAAACTACTGCAATAAACCTTCGTAATTATTCTAGTCAATAAAGCCAACAATATAATATAAACGAGTTTTCTAAAAAGGTTGTGAAACGATTACGTAACGGTAAGTACTTTATTGTTATAAAACGTCAACTGGTGGTTTTCACCTCCTCTCCCGTTTTAAGAGATTTCCCATTTAAACAATTTTGGAGGAAGCGGAAGAGATGGTAGTCTGAGGATGTGATATCCGATGGATAATTTAGATAGGGCAAAACATCCCGATTGAAGCTCAGCAATTTTTGCCGTATCCTGAATGAAACTTGCTCATTCATGTCATGATGAAATACGATGCCTTTCTCGTTTGCTAATTCTGCCCGGTTTTCTTCAATTGCTACTTTCAGCCGATGTAATTGTGAACAATAGAGGTCCCTATTGATGGTTTGGTCACGTGAAAAAAAGGTCAAAGTGAATCTAAGTGTGTTGGGTTTCTTCCAATCCTAACAAATACAAAGAATAATTTTCCTCGGATGAAAACTGTCTTTGGCCGTATTTAAATCCGCTAACCCTGGCAGCCCCAAGATTTTTTTTCTTGCATATTGTTATGCATACTCCACTTTTCATCACCAGTTACCATGCTCACAGAAATAAAGCCACATGATTTCTTTTCAGCATAATATCGCACGAAAAGATTCGGTCCAGCAGATTTCGCTCACTAAGTTCGTGAGCAATCCACACATAACATCGGCAGACGTACCAATTTTCTTTTTCAGGTGATCAAAAAAGATTCAGATCCAAATGGTCAAAAAAGTTAATCGAACGCCTCTACACTACTAATTTAAAGTAGTAAGATACTTACATATGCGTAATTTTATTTTCAAAACACTAGAGTTTATAAATTAGTTCTTTAAAAAATCAGTAACAATTTCGTATAAATCAAAAAATCTATTCACAATGACATTTGGCAGCTGTCCACATAATGAAGAAAAATTAACGAAAATAACTAACAATAGAAGAATTGATCAATTTTTAATTATATTTTCTTAACAGAAATTCCTTACATTCAAGTTTGCAAATGGGAGTCTTAAAGATTGTTTTTCGCATCCACCCATTAAAATTGATTTAAATAAAATAGCTAATAAATAATGTTATTTGAAATATTCATATATTCAAATACAATTTAATCAAGTGTAATGGTTGTGCGTCCTGTACAAGTGTAATTCTAGGCTCCTATTATCATGGACAATTGATAATGGATCATAAATGTATTTTTCGTGATGCTAAAAGTCACTGTTTAAGACAGAAAGGCGCCAACCGCTAGGAGTATATGTACAGTAATACTTCGAACTTACGCTATAGGTGGGACGACAACCATGATTGTCGAATTGGTATAAGTCGGGGTAAATATTACGGGGTACAATTTCGTATATAAATGCATACAAATTTTGTTTAATTTGGACCAAGGGCTAAAAAAAACAATAATTTAGAAGAAAATTGTATATTCAAATCTTAGATAATTAAACAAATTATAATATTTTTTTAATGCAAAAACATAAACCGAAGTTATTTTCATGTAGAAGGCTTCATAAAATCAAACTAAGTCGTCTTACGGGTCAAAAATATTTTCTTCTGTAACAAAATTTCTTCATAACACGTTAATAATTTTTTTCCTCTCTGTTTTGTAACTAAAACGCGCTCTTCATTGGAATCTATGTTTTTTAAAATTTTTAACCCTTTTTATAATTGAACTGATGGCTTCCGTCAGGTTTGCAACCGTCATTTGATCTTCAGATTGTACTGGGTTAAAAGAATCATGTTCTTCAATGTTTTGCTTACACATTTCTATGAGGTCATCAACTGTCAGCTCCTGATTATGTGAATCTAACAGTTTTTGTATGCCCTCACCGTTCATTTCTAAATGTAATTGTCTAACAAGATCGACAACTTCTTCAATAACATCAATTTGATCAGGCTCTGGTGCTTATTTCACCAGAGTTTTACTAATGAAAAAAGAATAGACACAGTTTTTTTCAGACTACATTTAAAGCTTTTTGTGAAATTTTATCCCAAGATTTTTTAATGATCTTCACGGCATCTAAAACATTAAATTGTTTCCAAAAGTCTATAACAGAGAGTTCACTGTTTTGCTTCAAAGGTTCATGGAGATGTGTAAATGATCGTCTCGTATAATAAATGTGTTGGATGTTTTTAAATGTTTTGATGAGACCCTAGTCCATCGGTTGAAGCAATCTAGTTGTATTTGGTGGCAAAAATTCAACTTTTAAACGTGGGTCGAAATTAGTGAGAGTAACGGGAAGATGGCCTAGTGCATGGTCAATTAATAGCATCAGATTAAATGGGATTTGTTTTAATTGGTAGTAATGTTCGACTTCAGGTATGAAGTGATGACCAAACCAAACCTCACAAAGGGAGACTGTCACCCAAGCTTTAGGATTTAACTTCCAAATCACGGGCAAACCAGCTTTAAATATATTGTTTAAAACTCTTGGATTTTCCGAGCGATAAACTAAGAGGTCAGTCGATCTTTGAAGGCCATAAAACCTGGAAAGGCTTTTACTTCACGCGTTTTAAAAGTTCTTTTAGGCATCTTCTTCCAGAACAATCCGGTCTCATCCACGTTGAATACGGTTTGGCTGCTATAACCACCTTCTTCTATCATAGCCTTAAATTTCTGTGGATAGAAAGACACAGCCTCTTTATCAGCACTTGCCGACTCTCCACTTTCCGCGATGTTATACCAGTTACAGCGATTTCGGAATCGGCTGAACCACCTATTATTAGCATTAAAGATTTTATCTTTGGCCGCCTCTCCAGCTTCTTCTTTTAATTTCCCAAAAATCAGCCTAGCTTGAGAGCACACCGTGTTCTTATCAACAGGGCAGCTTTTCACTCTTAATCGAAGTTTTTCACTTCGAAATCCTTGATAATGTTTAGTTTACATTCCAAAGATAATGTTTTTATGTTCTTATTTGATGCAGAATAATCAGTTTTACTTCGTTTAGATAACATAGTTGTCATTAAATGATATAATAAACAATCCAATTTATAAACATGGGACGAATCCACGCGAAACATGTCCGTGCATGTCATCAGCCGAACACACTTGAAGGCGCAGCGGGAGGGGGGAACGGGTGCCGCCTAATTCAAAATTCGCGTAACTCCGAATTCGCGTAAGTCGGGATAGCATAAGTTTTTTTTTGAATATTAGATTTTTAGAATATATTTTATTGTTAAGCATTAATTTCTCTAAAATCCTACCAATATAACAAATGCATAAAGGAGCAGAAGGAGAGGATGAAGTAAGGAGTGACCAATGTAATAAGTGGTCAATGTAGAAGGATTCTTATGTTGGCGCTCCTAAGAGGTGATTTCTCTTTTGAATTTCATATACTTAAACAACAACAAGACGACACAACATAGACACAACAATAAGACAATAAGACACAATAAGACACAACATAGACACCCGCACAAACTAAAACTTTCAACATCGAAAGTGTATATGGATGTGGAAACCCGCCAAATACACGTGTCCTGCAAATGTTTTAGCCACCGTAACTATCGCAGCATATAACAAATATTGTATTCATTTAGTGTAGTGCGTAGCATATAATTTCATAGCTTAACGAATGAAAAAACTTCTATATGCATATATCTACATCCGCCGATTAAATATGACTTTAATAAAATACCTAATAAATAATATGTATTGAAATATGCATATATTCAGAGAATTTCATGCAAATTAATCAAATTTGATGACTCTGTTTTCTGCACTACCAATATACCTATTAATATTGGCTATTAATAATAAATATTAATTATCATCTATGTCGGATAAAATGGAAAATACAATAAATTAAATAGACAGAGGACAAAATACTACCTCAAAGTCCAATAATTATTCGCCCCAACAAAACAGACTCCAAAAATAAACGACGTAAAAGGGTTTTTGTGTTTCGGGCACTACCACAATAATAAAACATAAAACGGCGTCAAGAAACAAAAAATATGCATTTCAATTTAAATATTTTCTTTTCGACTTCCAATTTATGCGTATAACAGAATTTGTATTTTTAATTGGAAATTATTTGATTTAAACATATATTATGTTGAAATGTTGATAAAGGAGAATTAAATACAAACAGCGGTATATTTTGAAACAGAAGGTTTAATATAATGTGTTTATATTTTAAATAGAAAATCAACGTAAACTGAAATAAATATATATAAATATATATATATATATATATATATATATATATATATATATATATATATATATATATATATATATATATATATATATCTGTGTATATAGCGTCTTTCAACAAGCAAATATATAAAAGTGGATAGATCAATAATGTAATGTGTGAACAGTGAAGGAGATACAGCAACGAGATATCTGGAAGGAATTTTAAGATCTGATCAAAATTATGCTTTCGGTGAACTGATATTATGTAGATAGTGCGTAGATACTGCTACCTGATATTACATACGACATAGACAAAGCGCCTAGAATCGAAAGCCTAAAAATAATACTAAATAGCACGTCTATAAAAATTATAAACTAATTAATATTATAATTATTATTCCTAAGAATGCAATTCCTAAGGAAACAAAGGCAAAATAGTATGAAACTTTTTTGCGAACACCGAACTATCTTGTTGATAAACCCATTACTTAAAATCTTCTTACCTAAATATAGTACATAATCGAATGAACCGACGTTTGGGAGAAGAGCTGGTTAACACAAAATTTGAGTTTAAAAATGGGCTTGGTACTCTTTAGTTTAAATGTAGTGGTTCAACGGTGCCATGATATAAATAAAAAATGTATGCCTGATTTATAGATTATGAAAACTTCAATAAGGTAAGGTATGATAAACTGATATAGCTAGTAAGGGAAAAGCAAATAAATAAGCAAAATTTGAGGATAATAGAGACGTTATATAATAAGCAAACAGCTAGAGTCAGTGTAAAAAGTAATGCAGGGATGTATGCTTTCACCGACATTTTTCAATATGTATTCAGAGGTCATCATTCAGAAAGAATTTCGAGGAAAAATATCCGGTGCGGCAGTAAATGCATTTCCTATTAATAATATAAGGTGTGCCGATGACAAAGTCATATTGGCGGAAAATATCGAGGATTTATAAAGAACATTGGAAAGTATAAGATAAATCATCAAACTCTACGGATTAAAGATGAACCTAAAGAAAACAAAATACTTGTATTTTATAAAATCACCAAATAACATCACACAGCTGAGAATAAACAACAGTAATATTCAGCGAGTAGATAGATACAATTATTTAGGAACTAGAATTAATTCAAAGAATGATAACAGCGAGGATATTAAAACATAGATAGAAATAGCTTGGCACATATTCTACAAGATGAATTATTTCGTCTGCTGTAGAAAAATAGAAAATTAACTGATTATCTAAATGATTCACTCCTGCTCCTACTCCATACTAGAAGTTCTATCTATGATTTTAGTAGTTATAAATCTCGAACTAAATAATTAAGTTCAGGCTGTGAAATCAGATACGGCTCTGTTGAACATCCTGGATCATCAAATAAATAATCATTTTCGATTTCCTGTAGAAATTCTATATGTATCTATATCACTTGAAGAATCAACTCCTTCATTCTTTCAGGCCATTTTAAGGCCATGCTTAGGCTTTATGGGTATTAACTGCGCCCGGAAGTTGTATATTAACTATGTGCGGTATTTTTTCCGACAGAGTACGAGAGTCAAACCCGCTACCTTTATGGCCACGGCTCTTCTCCATTTAGAGTCCAAAATTCTGATAGTTTTGAAACAAAAATTTCATCTCATGTTCGACGGGTCGTAAAGCTGGTGATCAATTAGGATACTGCACAGTATGTTCAGACTTTAGTCAATACATACTATATTAGTGAGGCATAGTAAATTTTACCACATTTATTAGGGGCCTATACTTTGTATTGGTTTTAGCTTTAACACCGGAATATCTATTCAGAAAATTCGAAAGATCTGTCTCAACCACATTACAAATGCTCAAACCTTTAGAGTTCAGATTTTGGCCTCATGTAACAAAATATATCGATTAGATTGTTATTATAGAAGAGTGGTTGTATTTTGTTGTGGGGGCTATTTAATTTTTCATTTAATTTCATTTCATTCTTATATTTAATTTTTCTGGGTCAGGCTAAAGTTATTCTGAAATATAATAAACTAGATATTTAAAGCATGATACCCACTCAACTTGCGATCCGTTTGCAAAAAGCGAAGTATCTAAATTAGCTATAACGCTGGAAACCATGAATTTTGTGTTGGTCAAATTGATAACACAGGTCAACAAATTTAAACTTTTTCGAGGTAACATTGATGAAAATAGGTGTAAATGAAGTATTTTGTAATCCTAAAAAATGATATGCTAATTACTATAATACGTACAGTTTATTTGTTACGGGAGGTAGGTGGTGGAGAAAAAAGGAGACGACATGTTTTTACGATATAATATTTATTTAATACTAGCTGACTCGACAGACATTATCCTGTCCAAATTTCAATTAATTTGTTTGTGATCGTTTTTTTTTTCGTCTGAAAACTTTTCCAAGACCATAACGAACAAAAAAAAAAACAGAATTTACGCATATCCATCGTTCGAATCGTGAGTTATGCTCTTGAGTGCATATAAAAATCCTATAGAAAAAACGACTTTCAGGTTATCCCGAATTTTCCAATTTTCCGGGCAACTTTTTTAACTTTTCTTAAAAACCTTATTCGGACTATTACGAACATTAAAAAAAAAATTAGCCAAAACCAGTTCAGCCGTTCTCAAGTGATGCGCTTACCATCGACCAGCATTTAATTTATTTTTGTAATATGTAAAACGTGTTAAATCTATGCAAATGCATTACTGAAGATTATGTGAATAAAAAATACTTTCTTTTTCCTCTTGTGTTCTGTAGCATCATCTATTTTTAAAAACTAGCAATAGTCGCCCAACATAGATAGATCCAACGTCCCTGATATCTTGCTTCCATCATCCTGATGTCCTGGTGAAACATATCTTGTTTCATCTTGAAACATACCTTGTTCGTCGCTTACTGCACCCAGAAAAATAATCCAAATGGGAGTGTCAAAAATGCATTTTTATGAGCTTCTTATAGTTTTTGTAGGTTTGTATAGTTTTCATCTTTCTTGTTGCCCAAAAATCCTTTCACTACACTTACAAAACACTTCCAAGCTACCAATTCCTTTTCATTTAATTTTTCTTGAACTCACTTTATAATCACTTTTCACTATTTCATTCATTTCAATCACTATCACTTTTAAATCCCCACAAGTATCTCACTGGTACTGCTCATTTTTAACCCGATTTAGTATGATTATAAAGTTATAAGTTTATTTCATTGTCACTAAATGGCTAAAGGAATAAATAGGTTTTTATTTCCATTATGGAGCAAGACTGCTTTTAAACTGTATTTCGACGAATCTATGGAAATACGCTACTCGGAAGGTACATGTTCCATATTAAGTTGATTCATTAAACAATCAATATCACAACAGACACGTAGAGATCCTTCCATTTTGTAAAAACTGGAAAATGTTACATTTCATTTTGACACTTGAACGCTTGCATTTTTATCTAACAGGTTCCACTGAAGTCTAAAACCAAGAACTTCCTATTTTTGTATTGACAATCCCAGATTATGTACCAAATCATTTAGTTCGTTCTGAGGTTCACTGGTAGTTGATAAAAAGGTTATGTCACAATGGGTGTTATCAGGAAGTTATGGATCAGATCCTGATGAAGAATTAGAATCACCGGTCAGCATGCATGACCGGTTTTAAAGACGCAATCGGTACCGGTAGTTCCTGGCTATGAGAAACTGGCCTAAGTGCAGAAGGGAAATTTAGACACTGAATTTTACCCCTTTGCTTTTTTGAAATCTCTTCTGTTTTAGTGATACAAAAGTAATAATCACTCACATGGTCAGTAGGTTTTTTCCACACCATAGGAACAGTAAACGGCATGGATTTTTTCTTGCGATGCATCCACTGCACTAAATTTACCTAACAACTCACACAGCAAACATGAGGAGCCCAATTTTTATCTTGATCTCCAATTTGGAACTTAAAATATTAAAGATAGGTTTTTTTAACTTGATCTGATACAGATCTAGCTTGTAACTTTAAAATAAATCATCCGTATATATAACAAAACTTAACCACTAAGAACTACTAAGACCACTAGACCACTAGAACCACTAAGACAACTAGAACTTGCCATTTGATGTAAAATCGACTTAAACATTTAACTGCACTGTAAACGAGACAGAAACAAACTAAATTATAGAAAACAATAAAACTGCCCTAATTAAAACTAACCCGTAGAATATTATGGAAATGCCCCCTATGCGGTCTTGTGGTAATTCCTACATTGTCCAGTCCAAAGTGAGGTAGAAATAATTGCAATGATGCCATGATATAAAGAAAAAGCAGATACTTGAAAATGGGACAAGCTAGGCCATTTCGGTGAAAAGGTGCTTTTATAACTACCTAAATGAAATGTGAAAAGAGCATTCTCATCAATGTTACCAAAGTTATATCGACCTGTGTAATTAGACCCATCCCTTGCCCACTCATATTAATCAATTCTTCTATTGGAACGTTCATTCTGAAACTAAAAGGAGAAACTAAACTCGAAAAGATTTTCAACTAACCATCAAATCACTTTTCACTACTTATGTTAGCTTGTGATTTATATTAGTTTACTCTCATATTGATTCAATCTGTAAGCTGTTGGAGACCTAGTAAGTTGTGATTTACAATAACTGTATAACCGTATTGTTTTAGTTTATTAGTTAGTAAAAATTGAATAGAAATGGCGACAGAATACAACTCTGTCGAGGATGTTGCTGAATATAAGCTATACATATCTACAATTCACACATGTATCTGAGAATATCCATTAATTTACCATGCCACCCTTTAAGCCTTTTTCTTAATTAACGAAGCACACAAAAATATATTTCGTTGGTCTCGGCATTTTTTGAAATATGATATTTATGGTATCCTCCCGGCCCTCCAAGCATGGGGGTTGAGTCGTAAGGCCAGCAACCTTACATTCGGAAAACACAAGAAAAAACGCTAAAACACCCAGTAGAAATACGCCTCGGATGTCGGACGGATATAACAGTAAACGAAAACAGCAACGGAAATGGACAGTGAATTTAGGTATATGGAATATACAAGGTATAAGAAATAAACAGAAGGAAGTTATCATGGAATTCATCCAACGTCACATTGATATAGCAATCCTCTCGGAAACAAAGAAGAAGGGAAGCGGAATCGAAAACATCAACGATTTTATACATTTATACACTGGAGTGGAAAAACACGAAAGAGCACGTGCTGGAGTATCTATTCTAATCCACAAAAAATTGAAAAAATACATTAAATCTTGGGAACCAATGAACGAACGCATAATTAAACTGACGATCCAAATAAGGGGAAGAACTATGACAATTATCGGTGTGTATGCTCCTAATAACGATGCTACAGCTCACGTTAAAGATATGTTTGAAGATACCCTCAGAGATATAATCGATCAAATTCCACGCAGTCATGAAGTCATCATAGGAGGAGACCTAAATGGTCGGGTCGGAAAACAGAGACATAGTAGAGTAGTAGGCAGACACGGGGAAGAAACCATAAATGACAATGGTGAAAGATTAGTGAATCTTTGTGAGCAGTTCGATTTGAGAATAACTAACACCTTTTACGCTCACAAAGATATACATAAATACACTTGGTACCAACAGACAAGAGGACTAAAATCGATTATTGACTATCTCATTGCCCGACAAAACTCCCAAATCAAGATACAAGACGTTAGGGTAAAGAGAGGTGCCGAGTGTGGATCTGATCACCGCTTACTGGTGGCAAAGATACACATTCCCTTTTTAACATCTTTTCAATCGACCACCAGCAGTCTCACTGAGAATAGATTGACAACGACAAAATATAACTTACAAAGTTTTGAACATGAAAGTACTAAATATTTATATCTTAGAAGACTGGATCAAAAACTAATCGAAACTCAACGAACAATAGAAGAAGAGTACGAACATATAAAAGCTTGTATTCTTGAGGCTGCGGACGAATCTGTCGGAAAAATACGGATGAATAACAAACCTGACTGGTGGGATGATAAAATAGAACAACAAATTAAAGAAAAGAAACAACTCTACCAGAAACTCCTTCAAAAGAACGATGATGTGACGAGACAAAAATATAAAAGAGCAAATAGGGAGGTTAAAAACGAAGTCCTAAAGAGAAAGAATCAGTCTTGGGAGAAAAAATGTGAGTACATAGAACAACAATTAGGAGGAACCCGAAGTTCAGAAGCCTGGAAGACCATAAAGTCGGTAAAAACATCAAAAAAACAAATACCTAACTTAGGGGGCATAACAAATGAAGACTGGGTACACCACTTTAAAGACCTTCTGGAAGAGAGAATTTTCTAGGAAAACAACACCAAATAAATAATCTAACTTCTATAGATCTCCAACTAAAAGAAGTGCAACAAGCTGTGAAAGACACAAAAATAAAAAAATCCCCTGGACCTGGAGGGATCCACCCGGAATTCATAAGGTATGGACCCGAAAAACTTTTAAGAATGTTGAAGAATATGTTTCAACGATGCCTGAATGGGGAAGAAACGCCGACCGAATGGAGAACATCATATATATCAACCATTCACAAAAAAGGCTCAAAAAATGATCCTAAGAATTATCGAGGTATAGAGGTAATCCCAACAATAGGAAGAATATATTCCCGAATCCTTAGAAATGAAATAGAAGAAGACATCAAGGATAAACAAGCGGAAGAACAAGCCGGTTTCCGGGCAGGGAGATCCACCACAGACAACCTTTTCACTCTAAAAATAGCCCTAGAAAAACGAACCCAGCGAAACAGGGAGACGCATATAGCTTTCATAGACCTAGAAAAAGCTTATGACAGTGTACCAGTATCGAAATTATGGGAAGCAATGGAAACTCTCAAGATTAGACCAACATTGATTCGGGCCGTCCAACTTTACTATGAACAGAATTCTGCGGTTATTAAAATTGGAACATCACTATCTGAATCATTCAATACAACAAAGGGGCTAAGACAAGGATGTTGTCTATCTCCCACCTTATTCAAACTATAAGTAGACCAATCCATGAAAGGCTGGGCACGGAAGTGTTGGAACATGGGCCTTCGGGTGGGGGATGACACCCTATATACTCTTTATTTCGCCGACGATCAGATAGTGGTTGCAGAAGACCAACAGGATTTGAGCTATATGGTGAGGAAACTAAATGAAGAGTACACACTAGCTGGTCTCACAATTAACTTAAATAAATGTGAATACTTAGCGGTGAGTAGTAATGACAACGACGATTTACCCTTGGAAAACGGAACAATAAAAAACGTTGACAAGGCTAAATACTTAGGGGTGATCTTCAACAGGCAAGGTAATAGTAATGAAGAAATTCAAACAAGAATAATAAGAGGTAGACAAATCATTGGAGCACTCAACTCTGTCCTGTGGGAAAGAAAAATTAGGCGAGAAACAAAACTTCGCATATATAGCTCAATCGTAAAGAGTGTTTTGACTTATGGTTCAGAAGTGTGGGATTTAAATAATACTAATAGAAGAAAACTACTGGCCACGGAGATGGATTTTTTGAGAAGGAGCTGTCGGAGTTCGAGACTTGAGAGAATAAGAAATATAAACATTAAAAGGGACATGAACATCGAGAGAGATATTGTGGACGACATAGAGAGAAAACAATTGACTTGGTTCGGACATGCAAAAAGAATGAATGAGACAAGATGGCCACGAAAAGTGTTGGAATGGATACCTCCAGAAAGAAGAAAGAGAGGACGACCAAGAAGAAGTTGGAGAGACGGCGTTGACGAAGCCATGGAAGCAAGAGATTTGCAAGAGGACATGTGTCACGACAGAACGAACTGGAAACTGGAGACGGAGAGGCGGCGACAGCCGTAGATAATCCGTATATATATATATATATATATATATATATATATATATATATATATATATATATATATATATATATATATATATATATATATATATATATATTTATGGTAAGCAACACTTTCCCTGTCCCTAGAGCATGCTCTGGTGGAGCTAAAATTATATACTTATAATTATTATACTGAGTCTTAATTTAATCATGTAATCCACGTGACTAGTGGTTTATTTAAACTTAACTTTAATTTTTTATGTTGAACTATTTATAAGAGGTGTCATTCGTCACCAAAAATATTACTAAAATTTGCTCTAGAAGTTTTTGTGATTTCTGACCAATAAAAACTATTTTAAAATCTCATCTTAAACACATTTCATTATTTAAAATAAAAAGTTTTCGTCGCTGTTTGCATTTCATCAACAATATTTTCAATAAAAAATCTACAACACGCGCTTCTCTTTTTCTTATATCCTTCAATGGCATCTACTTTGATGGTATTAATTTAATGTTTTTTTTTTAACTTTAGGTTTAGAATAATGTAAGGCATCAAATGTTATGTTTATTTTTGTTATTAATGAGAAACTGTATATAAATCAAAGAAAAAGAATATTTATAAAAACTGAAAAAAAATAATAAACGTATGTCGTAGTTTAAGAAAATTATTGTTTTCGTTTTAATCAATACCAATTTGTCGCGTTAGTTGTCCACATTTATATGTCACGTGGGTTGCAGGATTAAATGAAGGCTTTGTATAATTATTATATTAGATCAAATAGACTTCTTTTAGTGCGGTACGATTATATAATTTCAAAAAATATTAGCAAATAAAAAAAATTAAGAAACATATTTACATCCGCCGATTAAATATAATTGAATAAAATTGCTAATTCTGCACTGCCAATTCACATATTATTAATAGGTATTAAAAATAAAAGTTAATTATGATCTATGTCTAATAAAATGGCAAATAAAACAAATTAAATACATAGAAAACACAATATTCCCTGAAAGTTTGTTAATTATTCTGCCTAACTAAACAAAGTCCGAAAATGAGGGTAAAAGGGTTTTTGTGTTTTGGCTACTAACATAATAATTAATATATAAAACGGATAAAAAATAAAACAGTTATATATATATATATATATATATATATATATATATATATATATATATATATATATATATATATATATATATATATATATATAAAATATGTATTTTGTTATCAAAATTTCCTTCTCTGCTTTTAAATTATTTGAATAACAGGATTTATATTTTTAATTAAAATTATTTTATATATTCCTTTATAACAATTTTTATGTTCAATTTATTACATTCAGCAAAATATTTATAAAGGAGAATTAAATGCAAACAATGGTTTACTGTGGAAAGAAAAGGTTGAAATAACATATGTTTGATATTTTAACCAGAAAATCAACATACATGATAATAAAAATCAGACTAATATCTGCCTGTTTCAGTGTTAGTGTGTAAAGGTAATTCGGATATCAATCTTGAATTTTGTTCACCCTTATCGTTTCAATGAAAATGCGACCATCGCTAAGAAAATGAGGAAAATCTTTGAAAATTTATTTAATTTGGTTCTTGAATTCTTGAACAAAGTACACCTTACACCTAACTGCACGATAAGCTTCAAATTTTCGTTGCAAAATGCTCCCAAATTGTTCAAGTTGTTACACAAAAACTTTTGAAATGTTTTCTACAATATACTGTAAGACCATTTTAAGTTGATTACGTTATTTTGTGCTTGTACTGAAGGTATTGAAGACGATCCATAGACAGGTGTATAAACAACAGTTCAATCTGAAGAAAACATCAAAAGAGTGCTCAACGCTATACAGAAAGCAAGAGAAATTGCCACTACTACATACCAGCGCTCAAAAGCAAGGTAACATGCGATTTTTGCACTAAAATAAGTTTTATGCTTGATCGTGCAAGTCTGACTTTATTCTATTTTGATTCAAATCAGCGTCAAACAAATGAAATCTACCCCACTCATTTTCAAAATATCCTAATTAACGAATTTCTATCAAACAAAATATCAAAAGTAATTCTTATGAAAAGAAAATTTTACATTCAATAAATATGTTATGATGATAAAATGAAGATACACTAAACGGCAAGAGGATAATATGTGACTAATTACAGCTAACTGAAAAATGTATGGATATAGGATAATAATCCTAGATATTCAAGATGAACCAGCACACGCAAGAGAGGCTTTCCCTTCTGAACTAAAAAAATAACATATTTATATCGTATTATTCAAAAATAAATAGAAGAAAGGGTCACTTATAACCTCGAGATTGTTAGAGTAGGTTTAAGAACTTTTACAAAACAGCGTAGATAATTCCAAGAATATATTAATATGATACATTAGGGGGAAGTCCCCCAAGTATCGGACACTTAAGGAATCTTAACAATAACAAAAACCTTGTGATGGTTTAATTTGTTTATTTATGTTAAAATAACTCTCTATTATATACTTAACCAACATAGATATGTAATCAGTCGTAAATATTACTTTAGATATATTAGTTACTAAGTCACAACTTATATAGTTAAGATAACACTTGAAAAAAGGTCACCTAATATCGAACAGTCAACTTTTTCTTTATTATTTGAGCTTAAAAAAATTGAATAAGAAAATCGTAAAAATGTTATTCCAATAGAACCAATCAACCATTAATAAAACAAATTAAACTTAATCTTATTGAACTTTGGTCAGAACTAGGGACGTTTTCTAAGGAATTTCAATATTCTAATCTTATAGTCGGCAAAACTTACAGATGTAGCTATGTGAACCTTTTCTCAGCTTTTCGTCGTCGACTCACGGCTTGCTTTGCTGCAGCATTTGGTACTGGTGACATCTGATAAATTACCATAATAATGGTTTGGATTGTTGACGGTTATGTCTCAAAATTTTCCTTTTCATTTTTTACCGGTTACTGCTGCTGGCAGAAAATCCAAATCTGTGTAAATATTTGGATTCAAAGGCAGAATTCCAGTGCATTAAAATCCATACTTTGCTATATCCAAAGGTGCAACGCGATTGAAAGCTTGTATCACCATTGCAACAATGTCATATTCTGTTATTCATGCACCGGAGTTAACCCGCATCCATAATCCACAGGCCTGAAAATATGCATCTTTGAATGGTTTTATAAAAATCCTGTTTAAGGGCTGCAGTTTGTGGCTCATGTGGGATGGAGTGCTTAACATGTGCACGTGGTTTTCTTTCGCGTAACTTATGACAGCGACAGGTTTCTCTTTAGGCTTTGAAAACATTACAATGTGTTGAAGCCACTTCAAGAAGATTTCTGCGTTCATCCATCCATTTGGCTGTGCTACGGCTACACCTTCAGATGGCGTACCAATTATTAACCTTTCATTAACTCCCTGCTTCAGAAAAATAAATAATGGTGGGATAAAATATCCGGTAGCAGTCATACAAAACATAACTGTAACATTCTTACCTCTCTCTGCAGAGGTCGACTTGTTAACTTGACGATTAGTTTTGAGTGTAATTACATTAGTGTGCTTCTGGACAGTGCTGACCCCAGTCTCATCACAATTATAGATGTCTCATGGGCCAAAATGATTTATTTTCCAAATATCTTTCAAATTGTTAAAGAAACGGTCAACTTGTGGCCTATTAAAACCAAGTGTTCTCATCAGACTCGTTGACTCCTTCTTAAGCTGAGTTCAGGAATGCATTTGATAAAGTCATAATAAAAGCAGATTATTTTGTAGTGTTAAATCGATGGAATTATTTTCTGGCCAAAGGCACCTATTTCACATATCCACCACGTGCGCAATTAAAGCTTCTTCGTACTCCTGAGTAAAGGTTAAGTCAAACCGGCCTTTTTTGAACGGCATTGTTATTTCTTGCCCTCGTTTTATTTTTTTAATGTAGTTGAACAAGGTACTTTTTGGTACATTGTAGACTTCAGATGATTTCCTTAAGGACAATTTTTATGACATCATCTTATCTATGGCTTTTTTTAACATTTCGCATTTGGGAGTATTTTTACAGCTTGGTTTAGGTTTACCCATATTGAATCTAAGAAACAAAATACAAAATTAATTACTACAACAATAAAAATCTAATTATAAAACTGTCCGCCATTAGGGGACTTTTAGAGTGTCCGATTTTAGGGACATGCAAGAAAAATCCTTATTCGCATTGTGTGTTATGAATAATAAAAAATCTTGTGAATTATGACAGATTAATATCCCGCACTTCACTTTGGAGGAAGTTGCTAACCGCGATACATGTAACAAATTGGCGCACTTTCTTGCACCAATTCAAATCCTGTCCGGCTTTAGGAGCCGTCCGGGCTTACAGGACATCCCCTACTTAATAATAGTAAGCTCGAATAAAAATTGATAAAATGTTGGATTCCTATAATTAGGCGATATCTACTGACATTTTATACAGTATGAAAGTCATAAACCATAGTTTTGCCACAAGATACACATTAAAATCTGTTTTCAAGAAGAAAAATCCTTGCGGAGCAAAAAGTGAACCACATATCCACTATCCAAAAATAGCGAGACATAAATGTATAAAAACTATCAGAGGAGTACGGTAAACAATACAGCTAATAACATATATCGATAAATATAATGATACAAGTAAAAAAATTAAAATAAGTTATTTTTCGTTCAGTCGTCGTTCCTGCAGTTCCTTACTTTACCGTTTCGGCACCAGTTTTCGGCACCAGTTTTTTCGACCAGTTTCGGCACACACTTGCTGTCGTTATGGTGGCGACTAAAGGAAATGACAGAGCACTCACGTGAAATATGGGTGGCCATTTTTTGTTATATATTTCGTTTATTTATATCAATTTTAGTTGAAACATATTTACAAAACTTTACCAAATTATCAAAATCAAATTTCTGTATAATTCTTTCAGCGAATAATTACAAATTGTATATATACATTTCTAAATGACTATTTATAGTTAATAACATCGCTGTTTCCAAAATTAATAATTATTATTAAATAATGCATACATTCCGGGCTTATTAGTATTTAGCATAAAGTCACAATCTATACTATTCGACTACACAAATTTCACGAATAATAATTTTCGCCCATTTGTTATTCCGTTTCAAATACAAAAATTGATTTGAATTATGTATCTTTTTGTAGAAGTAATTAGCTAGTGTATTCAATGATAGTTCTACTATTTCTGCAATCTGATAATATTGTCTACTTTGTGAAAACACCATCTTTTAATGTTTAAAATTTTGTTATTTGCTTCTACGCCATCCCGCAATCTCTTTTTAGATGCACTTTCTTCCTCCATCCTCTACAAATGTCCTAGCCATGTCAAATGTTAACTTTTAATTGTGGCATCTATATCGTGTTTATTATACGGTTATTTAATTTGTGGATTGGTCCTTATCCTCCTCTGATCCCATTTATTGATCCAAAAACTCTCCTTAAAATTATCCTTTTCAATGTTTGGTTTTTTGTATTTGGTTTTTTGTATTTTTGTTACTAAACCGGCTAACTTCGCTTTGTAGTTCTTTAAAAGCTACTGGTAGTGACCCATATACTTATGTCTCTTTCTGGGTTGTGATTTTTCACTTTTGTCCATTTGTCTGGGGTGACATTGAACAACAGGGTGTAGCGTTTACAAATTATCGACCGCTACAGGTAGTATTGTTTTGCCGGGTCTTAATTCAAAGCGCACTTGTATACCCCGGGACGAATTTCAAGGCAGTCGAATATCCCGCCGCAGTCAAACACATACATCCACGCCGACGGCACGGACAGCGATCTAGAAGTTGAAGTCATTTATAGCCATGCAGGAGTAATCTGAGGTAAGTTCATTTGAGGTAAGTTAATTAGCTGGTCAAACCCTACGCCGGCTTATTCTTTTCATATTTTTGTAAGGGATTTTAGAGCCCGGTCGTTTTAGACCCCGTTCATTTTAGAGCCCGACCATCTTGAACCATTTTAGGACTCAGTCATCTTGAACTATAGTAATCTTAATCCGTGGGCATTCCGGACTACAGATTTCTTAAACCTCGATAATTTTTGCGTTTTGAATACTTGAACTTTGAATACTGAACTGTTCAGTAATCGACCATTTTGGTAACTGGACAATCCAGAGGCTGGATAGCCAAACATCACCACAAAAGGAATAGGCCAGATATTACTTTATTATTATATTCATATTTTTATACTGTACATCACCGATTACTCAATCACATGTCGTTTAATATAGCTTAATAACGCTAGATAATTTGGTTTAATTTAATTTAATTTAAGTTAATTCAAGATAATTTATTTTAATTCTCTTTGTCCGTTAGACAAGAACCCTTATACTAGAAGAAAGTTTGTTTAATTTTGAACCTTTCTCTTTATATACCTAGTTAAGTAGGATAATTGTGGACACCACAATTAGATTTCTTTATTTTTTTATAATTGTTTATTTTCTTAATTTTGGTTTTTATGTTGATATCTGAAGTTTTGTTTGTGTGTATTAAATAATTGTTATTAATATTTAATAATATACTATTGAGGTCTTTCTAGTGAAAATAAATCTTAATAAATAAATCTTAAATAAATCTTTTTGCAGTTTTGGTTTTGGATTTTATCTTTTACGATTCCGAAGAATTGTGTGGTATTTTATTGACGTGCCTGTGCAATCCATCCGCGATCTACGACCCAAATGCCTCCGGCGAACGGTTGCCGTCGATGTAACTTTAATAACCTTTAAGATAGAAAGTTTACGATACAAGGGTCAAATGTAAATCTCCCTGTCAAATTTATTTTCGAATGTCAACACTCTATCACACATACACATCGCTGATTTTGCTTTAGTCAATATTTTGTAGTCCTCAAAGTCAGTTAAATTAGTTTTTCCAGCACATCTATTTCATACAATGCTCTTTCTAAGTAATCTCGTTTTATAGTATATATAGTACAGCCTTACAGAAATCTATATAGAGTACAAAACTATAAAACTGTGAATATATATATATATATATATATATATATATATATATATATATATATATATATATATATATATATATATATATATATATATACTTATTGACCGATGTGTTATGTTACTGAACATAAATATTAATATAACAATTAAACCGATTTATGTGTCGTTTTGTAACTATCGATGACACATGGATCCACTATCATACACAAAACTCGAAATATCGGTTACAACAGTTCATAAAAACTGTAAGAATTATACCAAAGTAGACAAAAAAGGTATGTTATAATATTTCAAAAGAAGTAATGTTGAGCTTGATTTCCTTTAGAAAGTTAACACGATTAGTAGGATATAATATGCAAGTTTTTTATATATGCTGGAGAAAAAAAACGTAGAAAAAAGCACCAATGCCAAACGTATCCTTATGATAATTATCACAGCTTTTTATATAGCCTTGTAAAATGAAATTCCAAGAAATCAAGTCTGGAGGCCATAGGCCGTTTCAACATGGCCATGGCATTCATTGGGCTTTAAATTCTGCAACAACTGGATCTTGTAATGATGCAATCTAAGGTCTACATAATAAATATTTTCAGTTATATCCCATCATAGCCAGTGGCGGCTCGTAAGGGAGGGTGTTGGGGCGCTGGGTCTCCATCATTTATCACAGTAAATAATTTTTCAGAACAAAACGCCATATTTTATTTCCGTTCAGTTCCTTTCCTTTGACTCATTTTCCTGATTGACCTCCTGTATAGAGTTTCAATAGCACGAAATGTAAAAAGGAGGAAGGGCCAAGCAAAAAAAAATCTTCAGCAGCGCTATTTTCTTCTACGCCCTCCCATTTTAAAACCCCAAAGAGCCACCACTGATTATAATCATATATCGATTGCAATCCTACTAAACTCAAATTACAAAATATGTTTTCTTTCACCTTATTATTTCTTCTATCCAAGTTTGCTGTTATAGTCAACAATTTTCTTGTGGCTACGTTACTATTTATCATTCAAAAGCATAAGAAAAAGTAAATGTATACAAACATAGAGAAATCATATTTTTGCACTAAACCATTACTTGAAAATGTAAACAGTTGATGTATACAATTACCTAAAAGGTTTGAACAGATTTTATAATATAAGTGCATTCGTGTTTATTTTCTCAAAGCCATCAACTGACGAATAATTATCATATCTTTCGTGAACCCGCTTCAGAATAAGGCTGCATCTTAAATATTTATACTAAACTTGTTTTCTTAAAGCGCGTAGCATTTCGAGTCACGTAACTCGCATTCAATATATCCACTTTCCTAAAAGTATGAACTGATAAAACTTCGGGATGCATTAGACGAAATGGAGATGCAATTTGCGAAATTTAGCTGCTTCCATCCATCAATAATGGAAACAACAAGACGGGTTATGCGTGAAGACGCGACTATCGTCCAGACATGGCCAATTTAAAATGGCGGGGCACGTTTCACGTTTAATTCCGTTTCCAGCGTTTTGAAAAATTGTAATTGCCCTATCTCCTTGAAATAGATTGGCCACGGGAGATTTTTTACGTGCCAGGATTTATTAACTTGTTCTGTTTACGTTCTGCAGCTCGATAAATCAAGGCCAACATTGTTTTTCAGTTGCAAGTCTGATATTATGCAGTTTTCTAGATTACCCTCGTGAAAAATCACCATAGATTGGAAGAATAAATCCTTCTTGCATTTTTAATAGTCAAAATTGCTTAGAAATCTTAAAAATAAATCGTATTAGATCGTCTATAATACATTTCTCAATACATGTCAACAAATATATCAGATATGGAAATATTTTACAAAGGTTGCGCTTCTACAGGGTTTTCCAGTAGGGGTGCTCGAACTTTGATAGTATATAGCGGTCATGCTGGTTAAGCTAGAGGTTATAATAATTATTGTTGGGTGAATCATTCTGGAAAGCTGCAGTGTCCAACGTAGTGCAACGCCTAAAAATCATTAGACTTTACTATCAAAATGAGTGCTCAGTTCGAGCTACGTTCCATGCGCTACATGACTTTTACGATACACACAATCATCCTGTTGAGTCAACTATTCAATGTTTGATGAACAAATTAGAATCAACTGGTTAAATAAATAATCAAACAACATCAATACAAAGCACCAGAGCCAGAAATGGCATGCTGTAACCTCATTACAGCAAAAAAAAGCTATAATGAGCAAATGTTTAATTAATTTAATGTTTTCAATCAATTATGATAACCAAGGAATTGCCCATAGGGAATTTGTGCTACAATAACAAATGGAATTTTTGCTACAATGGTAATTCTAGTATCTGAATTCTATTAATCCTATGAAGACTGAAAAAACCCGTCTTCAGCACTGGGTGGCTTTCCACGGCAGTTGTCTGGCTCCTTAGGTCCTTAGGGCTTCCTAGGCCCTTCCTAGGCTCCCCTTAGCCCCTAGGCTCCCCCTAGCCCCTTTCTAGGCTCCCCTTAGGCTCCTTAGGGCTTCCCCTTGGTCCTGGCCAAAGTAGTTCATTCAAGGAGACGGTGTAGAATTGAATAATTGAATTACATTTCAATTAAAGTAAAAAATTGTAAAAGCTTAGTCTTGTTACTGTATCCACACACCTCACATCTGTGTTGGAATTATTCTTTCCGGTGATCAATCGTTTGGAAAACGTGGGATTCGTTTGAAAAATTTTATAGTCTTTGCTATCTTAGTAAACATATTCGAGTTGATCTACCACTGTATTGTACAATAAAAAAACAGGTATACCTTCGAAACAACTCACTTAGACTGATGACGCCCATCATACTTGCTGACGTTATAGCGGCGGCTGAAGGAATGAACAACACATCCACATGGGGCACGGGTGAGTTTCTTCTAGTTATTAAAATTCTTCTGTATGGACCCACTACACCCTCCCCGAGGTTATATATATATATATATATATATATATATATATATATATATATATATATATATATATATATATATATATATATATATATATATATCTATATATATATATATATATATATATATATATATATATATATATATATATATATATATATATATATATATATATGAACACTTTTGTTGGTTTCTTGACCGGGAAGGAGCCCCACCTATCCCTTCAACTGGATGACATGTGTTGTACAACATATGTAACCCTATATGCATCCCTGACACCCTACCCGAGGTTTTGTCGGGTCCAGGATATATATATATATATATATATATATATATATATATATATATATATATATATATATATATATATATATATATATATATATATATATATATATATATATATATATAGTCAACTAAACACAAGTACAACTTATGAAATTTGGAATGTTAAAATGACTGAAGGTAAACTCCTTTTCTAGTGATCACTGATGACGTAATCATTAAAGATGACGTCCCAATGCCATTGTGACCAATAATTTTCAATAGAATCCTATGGCAAGTGATACTCGTTTCAAATATAATTAAAAGACCTATTCAACCATATTTATTTTATGGGTTTAAGGTTTAAGGTAGTTTTGATGCATAAAATAAATAAATACTAAAATTTCAGATTATCGTATAATTAGTACAGATTCACACATCCGTCCTTACAGTACATGTTAAATATATGCTTCATCTACTTTCTGACAGCAAGACGTCCTATTGGTAAACCCTTGTTGCACTCTTTTTCTTCACACTCGCACTTCTTGTTCGCACTCATTTTCCGGGAAAATTGCTCTACACTCTTCAACAATTCGTTGTCTTAAAACATCAATACTGCCAGAATCACAGAAAAAAATCCATTGGTGTAAGATCCGAATGAAATGGTGTAAGATCCGAATATCAAACCTCGTCGCCCAATCCATCTACCACGATATTCCGGATCCAAATAATGACTTACTGCAGCACAATATTGTAGATGAGCTCCATCTTGTTGGAACGTGATTTCAAAGTTACCAAATTCATCTAGATTGTCTTCCAGAATTTCGAGAATTAGCGGCTCAATCGAGGTCTCTAACATCTCCAGGTACGCTTTACCGGTCAAGTTGCTATCTAAAATATAAGCCCAACTATGTGGTTTTCTAGAATACCAGCTACATACCCCAGTGTATGTAACTGTGTATGTTTCTCACTAAACACGTGGGGATTTGTATCACTCCAGTACCTTATATTTTGAGTATTCACATTTCCATTGAGGTAGAAAGTATGTTCGTCACTAAAGCAAATTGTTTTTAAATAATCTGGCGCTTGATCAATTCTAGTGGTTATATTTTCACAGGATTTCAGCCTTCGGTCGAGGTCATCATCTGAAAGTTAATGCACCATTTTTTATTTACAGGCGTGATTTCTTTTCAACACCCGGTGTACACCTTTAACTAACTTCCCAGGTAGATGCAACTTGAGATGTAGAAGAGATAAGGATTACTACCATTTCTACAGTTATGTCAATTTCTTTGTTATTAGAAATTTTTGGTATGTCAAATCTTTAATATTCCCTGTTGTTTCAAATTTATGAAGAAGCTCCGTCAAATAAGTCATCGATATAGTGCGATCGGGATATTTCTCATTAAACAGGCGCTTCGCAGTATGAAAATTCTTTTCGCATTCACCAAGCATTAAGATAGCTGCTACCTTATGTCCCAAAGTACATACCATTCTGTTTATTTGGAAACTTAAACGTCTCATACAAAAAGATTTCAAGTAATTATTAAAAATTGGAACCATGTAAAATAGGTTGGAAAATTACAAAAACTCCAACTTTTTTGATAATTGTTCGGAGGCAGACTTGTGAATCTGTATTAATAATACGCTAATCTGAAATTTTAGTATTTATTTATTTTATGCATCAAAACTACCTTGAAACTACCTTGAAACAACTACTTTTTATATACCTTTTAAAGGAGGTGTCACTTGCCATAGGATCACATTGAAAATTATTGGCCCATATGGCAATGTGACGTTATCTATGATGATTACATCATCAGTTATCACTAGAAAACGAGTTTACGTCCAATCATTTTCACATTCCAAATTTCATTAGTTTAAGTATAACCGTTCAAAAGATAAAGGGGCAGATGGCGGAGACTTTTAACTAGCACCGTATATACAGGGTATTCCATAACTCGCCATAGAGCAACTAGTGATAGTAGAGATCAAAATAAGAGGATTTAGTCAATAAATGTGTTGGCAAATGTTAGTTATTAAAAAGATACAGGGTGTTGAAAGTAAAATTCAATTTTCGAAAACTTGAGATAATCTAAAAACGGTTGAAGATATCAGCTTTAAAATCGGAGTAGTTGGGTTTTCAAAGGAGACAAATCCGAATTTGGTACTAGTTTGAGCCTAGTTCCTAGAGGGCGCTTGCTACCTACTTTGTGAGGAATTAACTCGAAATATTTTTCTACCCTATAAAGCTGGGAATATTTTCACTTCAAAATAGAGAAGAGTCATAATTTCGACGTAAAAAAGGTACCCTTGATCAATATCGTCATCTCACGCCGTTTGCGAGATATTCGAGGTGTTCGAATATTCCATTGCTCATCTTGTCGATGGTTGAAAAATCTGAAATTCACAAATTGTGCCTTGAATACGAGGAAAAAAACAGTAAGAAGTAAAAAATACAACGGACTTCATTTAAAATAACAATTTTTTAAATTTAGTTCAATAGATGTTGAAATTATCCACCGTTTACCTCAATACAATTTTGCAGGCTCTTTGTTAAGTGATGCCTCACATGTGAGAAGATATTTTCTTCATTTGTAATAACGTTGGCTGCTAGTTGAATTTTTTATAAAAGTTTATTTCGTGTATTGAGTTCATCATAGTAAACCTAAACAAAACTTCATATGACCCCACAAATAAAAGTTTAACGGAATAATGTCTGGGCCATAAGGTGACCAAGAATACTCACCACTGCACCATTCAATCCATCGATGTAGAAAACATTGATTGCAATTACTTCGCACTGCAACAGCAAAATGCGGTGGCGCCCCATCTTGCATGAACCACATGTCTGGTCTTAGTTGTATATACCCAAGTTGTATACACCATGTATATATATATATATATATATATATATATATATATATATATATATATATATATATATATATATATATATATATATTTATATATATATATATATATATATATATATATATATATATATATATATATATATATATATATATATATATATATATATATTTATATTTATTTATTTGTTCATAAGAATTTTATTTTTATTGGTTTTAAACGTTTTTAACTAAAACTACCGCTTATACGAAACTAAACGCTTATTAACTTTTTTAATTATATCGATATGTACACCCTCTAGCTTCACTGATACTGCACTAATCTATAAGCTAAGTTTTAAAACCCCTGTTCGGCCTATTGTTTGTGGAATCTCTTGAACCCAGTAAATACGAATTCAGACCTAATTCTTGCAGAGAGGTATTACTTTTCAGAAATTGTTAAATCATAACATTTTCTTAATCAATTGCAGTTATACTGCTTATATTGTTCTCAATTTAATTTCATCATATTCTTAGGAAAACTATAATTATGCTGTATCACTAAAATATACAATTTGTAAGACGCAATACTCTATAGTTTGAGGGACTTGTTTACTATAACAATTGGAACTGCAATCTGTTGTTGTAAGCTGCAATCTGTTGGAGTTACAATGCAATTAAGCTACATTACAATTAACTTTCACAACATACTGTTGCGTAAATAAATGTTGTCTATGAGGATACAGAGCTGCAAACATTATATCATTGTGTAATTTTGACAAAATCTTTAAGCGTCAAAATAGCAGTGTAGTTTTTATATATTTAGGTTATTTACCTGATTTTTTTCAATAATTGTTTCGCCCTAATAGTCGAACAAATTTAAAAATATAGAGTGATACTAATATATTTTAAGTATAATTTAACTTAAAAATACATTAAAAATAACTGTTGTACCCTCAATTAGATTATTTGGTTGATAAAAAACTTCATCCCGATTGGTGCTAGATGGCATTGTATCGCAAACCTAAAATGTTATCCTCTTTACACGTGCAAAGTTTTGATTTTGTTTGACAGAAGGAATTTCAGTACTTGGTACTTGCAACTTGACAAAAAAATTGTGTTATTTGGTCAATTTTTAAACAAGAGAGTCATTTTTTTAGCTACTAGACTTGAAAAATCACCTGGGTCAGTTCTTTAGCCAAAATTATGAGCGAGTTTAGATCAAAACTTCTATGATCGTGAGATTGTGTAGCTACCGAGAAGAAAGATCATCGAACTGAATGGTACAATGTATAAATGTCCATTTCTGCAAAATATTCTTTTGGAAAAATGAAACTTTATTTACGAGAAGCGGTATCATATACCTTAGATATCCACATAGGTGGAAACTAGGAAATCGTAGGTAAAGGCCTTTAGGCTAGCTTAATTGATTATTTGGCACTTGATTATATTATTATTCTGATATTTGGCACGTTCTTCTTATGAGATTAAATGCAGACAATTAACTACATTTCCTTATTAAGAAACTGCCAACATTTTTAAAGAATGTTTCCCTGATGATAAGAAGAAATATGTATTTTCAAATGAATAGTGCGTCAGCACATTTCAGAATTGCTCTCAGGAATTTTATGAACAATTATCCACGATGGTTTGATCATGGTGATCCTTTTGTAATGATTAATTCAATGATAACGATCAGGTACGGTCTGACCCTGCTACCAAAACGTGGATATATTTTATATAAACTTTGAAAAATCTAAAAGAGAAGCCTTCTGGTAAAGAAAACAATGTACGTATTAGCTGGAGTTCGATGTAATCCACGTTGTTGTATGAAAATGTTGTTGAACATTTAGAGGTTAAGAGCATTAGTTTAAAAAGTATTTTGCATCAAATTGAACTCATACAAAATCCAGGTAATATTCCCATTGGAAGATTAAAATCGCAATTTTCAGCTTTTTTTACTGGAAAACAAAAACTTTGTTCACAATTTCTTTATGTACAAATTGCAATTCACATTTCGGGTTTGGTAAGTAAATACATTTATCGTTATTGATCTAAATAAAATTATCGCCAGTTGCATCATAAATCCTTAAATATTACAAAAATGACAGAATGAGATGTAAATTCTTTTATGATTATTGATCCTTACTTTTCGAGAATGCCAATGAAAATGCAACTTCTGTTACATCTGCATACTATATATTTTTTTTGAGACGTTTTTGAAGTAATTAACCAGCTTTTTTCTTATTAATGATAGAATATGGTTTCAGCAGAATGGAGCAATTGCTCACATCGCTAGATTATAGATCTGTTGTTTCTCAATTATGCCAACATCCCTGATATGAGTACATTTTTTGCCCAGCAAAATTGCCAGGTTTAATGATAACTGTTTTAATATGTGACGTAATTTAGATAGGATGGTTAAAGTTTAAATTAAGAACTCAACAACAAATCCTAATTCCGATTGAAATATTATGCCGCATAATAACTAATACCACACCAATACTATAACTATAACTATTCTATATTAAATCAAGGTAACATTCATGAAAATAGGTGTATATGAAATATTTGTAGTATATAGATTTTTTTTGTTATGGAGGTCGATGTGTGGGGCAAAAAAGGAGATGACATATGTTTACAATCTAATATTTATTTAATATAAACATGTAAAACGTGTTTAATATATGCAAAGACATTATTGTGGATTATGTGAGTAAAACATATATTACTTGAGATGTCATACAGTGACGAGAACTTTCACTTTTTCCTCTTGTGTTCTGTAGCATCATCTCTTTTTTTAAAACTAACAGTAGTCACCTAATATAGATGGGTTCCAGCATCCCTGGTACCTTGCTTCCATCGTCCTAAAGTCCTGGTAAAACCTTTCTCCTTGTTCGTCGCTTACTGTACCCAAATTTTTCGGAAAAAATCCAAATGGGAGTATAAAAAATGTATTTTTAAGAACATGTGACACCTTAGTATTTCATAGGCTTTCAAGAGTTTATCTATGACGTTTTTATAGTTTTCATCTTTCTTGTTGCCCAGAAAACCTTTCAGTACCAATAAATATACCTTCTTTTAGTTTTGCATCACTTAATTGATGAAATGTTTCTTTCAGGTATTTGAAATCATTACCTTTTTTGTCCATGGCTTTGACTAAAGTTTTCGTAAGTCCGACTCTAATATGGAGAAGCGGAAGAAGCGCCTTTTTGGGTTAATAAAAGGGGCATCTTTTATGTTTCAAGTACCAGGTACCAGGAAGTTCTATAAGGCCAATCATTGCCAATCAAGTTGTGGATCAGATCCTGATGAAGAATTGGAATCACCGGGAAACATGTTGCCCAGGTTTAAAGGCGCAATCGGTACCAATAGTTCCTACCTGAGATGAGAAAGTGTCCTAAGTGCAGAAGGCAAATTTGGATACTGTATTTTATCCCTTTGCTTTTTTGAAATCCCTTATGTTTTAGTGATACAAAAGTAGCAATCACTTACATGGTCAGTAGGTTCTCTACACACCATAGGAACAGCAAACGGCATAGAATTTTTCTTGCGATGCGCCCCCTGCACTAAATTTACGTCACAACTTACACAGCAAATATGAAGAGCCCAACTTTTATGTTAATCTCCAATTTGGCACTTAAAATATAAAAGATAGGCGTTTTGACTTCCTCGGATATAGATATAGCTTATGACTTAAAAATAAATCGCCCGAATATATAACAAAACTTATCCGCTGAATTTTTGCAAGATCAACGACTAGAACTTCCGATTTTATATAAAATCGACTGAAACACTTAACTGTACTGTAAACGAGAAAGAAACAAACTAAACTATAGAAAACTATAAAACTACATTAAAAGATTCGTAGAATACTGTGGAATACTGTGTCCAGTCCAAAGTTAGGTACAAATAATTTCAATGACCCATGATATGAAGAGAAGGGGGTTCTTGAAAATGGGACGTGCTAGGGCATTTCTGTAAAAGGGTGCTTTAATAACTACCTAAATGAAACCCAAAAATAACATTCTTATCAATGTAACAAAAATCATTTGTCGACCTTTGTATGCGGTAGAGATTGACAAAGTGTTTACGAAGAGATGGAGGTTACCGTTTAAACGTTACCTTAGAAAATTAAAATGTCTTTTTTATCTATAACGTGGGATACTTCTACTTTGTTTAAGTAAAATATTGCTGTTAGTTACAGTCTTTTTATAATCGTCCATGTATCATTTATCGCGCACAAGATAAAATCTTCTGTGTGACTTGAAATTTAACAGGACAACATTATCAAATTATCACAGGTTTTACCAGTTGGTTAATGATGCTAAGACATCTATATTCGAGAAATTAACTGTTTCATAAAACAAGTTTCCGGCTAATTTAATCGATTCACATGAGACGCGAGCAAATAAAAAACAATTCACAAGTGTGTTGCCCATTGATGCAGGTAAATACTCAGACTAGGCAATAGAAGAGTTTCAGTCTTGATGTTGAATCGTTATAGGTCATAAAACTTTTTATTTATTATTTAGGTTTTATTTGCCATCATTACAATGCCAGCTCACACGGCCGTTCAGTCAACTTTTTCATTTACAAAAGAGCGAATTAATGTTTTGTCCTACGAATCATTCTGTTATGTTACCTTGCAAGTTTACTTTAAGTCCTAATATAAAAAATATAATTTGTAGTCATTGAATTTCTATCACCAAGTTATGCTCCTGAAGCAATGGCATTTCGGAAACTATCTCTTCTGAACACCAAAAACTTTCAGAAATTGGTTCAATGCAACAATGTTCTGATGCAAAAGCAGAATCTGCCGAAAAACATAAAAGTCACTTTTTTCATTATTGTTTCCAATGTTACGTCTGAATAGTTAGATTGTCACCGGAGAATATATATTTTGTAATACCTCTTCCTAAAGACCCATAACTAGCCAATCTTTAAGTGATTGTTTTCCCTTATTTTTTTTTTCGTACAACCTCAACATATCTTTTTTGTTTATCATATTTAGAATAAAAATATTTTAGTTCGAAAAAGTATATTTATTACTTGCAAAAAGATTTTCGGAATTTGAAGATAATACAAAATATTTATCTACTACTTCAAAACCTTTTATGGACATTTTTATTGTGTATGATGGAAACTACACACCATTGAAGGAGATTTACGTATCCAGATCGCTAAATCTGAGTGTTTTTTTTTTTGTTGGAAAAGTAATTTTCCTTTGTCGAACGTTACCTATACGATGGTCGCGTCTATAAATCAGGCCCAGGACAGATAAGACCTTTTTACGCCCTGCTTTTCCCGTTTGCGAAGCATAAATTCGACCATTAACAGATGCAAAACTCGAACGGTTAGTTGTGTAAATCTGACATGTTGCAACTGCGCAGTCTACTATAAAGGAGATACGCCTTTTAAAGAAAAAAAATGCCATATTTATAGGCATTTATCATTTTCTCATGCCGAGGATAAATATGAAATATTAAGACGGTAAAATCCCGCTGATTTTATTCAAAATATGTTGATAGCATGAAAAATGTATAGGGCAGATGATCTTTTGTGTAAGAAATGCTAAGTTACACTAATATTTTCTGAAACTATACTATGTAATATGTGTTAAAATAAATGTTTATGTAGAATATCAGTGTGTACGACGGTTGCAATTTACGTATCCGCAATTGATGTTGGGTGATGGTGTTCCCACGTGCCGTCTCACATACACAAGGTAAAGTTTGACATTGTTGAATGTATGTCTGTATATAGTGACTAAAATTTACTCAGTGAAGAAAGTGTCACTGTTTTACTAAGTCATCTTAGTGAAAAATATCTATGAGCTTTAGATTCCGCTTAGTTTGAAAATTGCTCAAAAAAGGCTCGTGTCGATTGGTGTAAAGAAATGCTCAAAAAATACAATCGTTGTGCATCAAAAGTCGTGAATAATATAGACATAGCTGCCAAATCTTGGATCTATGCGTGTGAGCCCGAAAGTAAAGAGCAGTCGAATATATGGGTCTTTCAAAATGAGGTAAACCCAACAAAAGTTGTTCGTGCAAGAAGCAGTTTGAAGCAAATGGTCGCTTGTTTTTGTTTTGCGATATATGGGCATGTGGCTACTCTACCACTAGAGAATCGTAGAACGATCCATTCTGAATGGTACACAACCATATATTGCATTTGAAAAAATTAGAAAAAACAACTAGCGACGCAGGATCATTTTTCACCATGACAACGCGAGCTCTGACACATTGGATCGAACAACTCAATATTTGACTGTTCAAAACATCGAATTGATGGATCATCCGCAGTACAGTCCTGATTTAGCACCCAATTAATTCTTTTAGTTTCCGTCCGGGAAGAATAAACTACGATTATCGATGCCAAAAAATTTTTTGAAAATTTTGAAAAACAATAAAACCATTTTCAATGATAAATATTTGTTTATATTTATTATTCCAGATACATAACTAGCAACCGTCGTAGTATTCATGCTTTTTGGTAATTAAATAAAATTTCCATTTCTAAAATAGCCTGCTAGTGTAAAAGTATAGTGATTGCAACACTGTTAGCTTCATCTTTGGAGAGGAGGGAGCCAACTTCATCATACACAACATCTTCAATACAAATTTGAACTACCTAGAATCACTTGGTTTTCCCTAGCAATTATTTCCGTGAATCGGATTTATCTAGCGCGTTGTGAAAATCAATGACAACAATTTCGAACAAGTGAGACAAAAACATCTGCAAAACTTCAACAGGTTTATCGCAACAGTGTTTTGGTAAGGGCTTAAGTTTTGAGATAGTTTAAGGCATGCCCAAAAGGCCGAGACTCGACTAAAAATGAACATCGTGGCGGAAAACTGCAAGAAGTAATGGAAATGTCCACAAAATCAGGGATATTTGTATTTTGATGGTACGTTGATAGAATGATTGGAGAAGAGTTAAATTTGACACTAACAACTTTTCACGGAATATAAAGAGAACGGAAACATGCGTTGGCTTAGCAGGCGGATTGAAAATGACCCATATTTTTTTGGAACGTGTCTACTGGAGGTGAGTCTATGTTGCGCGAAATTATTTTCACTCATTTTCAGAATGCTCTAAAAAAATCTGGTTCACGAAAATAATTGGTTACTGACCTCCAAGTGAATTTAGGGAATTCACTCAAGTGACTCAAACACGTTCTGAAGAAACATCAGATGATGGCCTGGCGCCCCTCCACAAGTCAATAGTGTTGCCAGATCAAATGCTTCGCCACCAATCCCATTACTTGATTTCACTCCTCGTAGAGATTGAATTAGTAAAAGACCTCGAGTCCACTTTTAAAGATTATTTAACAATAAAATAGTCTGAGGTTTTAGATCATTTAATTAATTATGTTAGTATATAACAATAATATATTATAATATGTTATAATAATTAATATATTAATATAATAATTAATATATAAGTCCAATTTTTCATGAAAATCTTTATGATGACGTCCAATCAAAATTATACATAAAGGCGATGTATGTACAATCATAGCAGTCATTATATATATATATATATATATATATATATATATATATATATATATATATATATATATATATATATATATATATATATATATACATTCCTGGTAACCATAAGAGAAACCTTCAATTCAGTCTATCATATAACGAAATATAACTGTGATATAACGAAATATCAATGCTCGTTAATAGATTATGTCCGCAACCTTATCCAAATCTTATTTTTCAGCAAGATAACATCAAACTTTAATATCTAGACTACTCAAATTGTACAGTTTTCCAAAAAGTCTGCAATAGCTGATGAGAAATATTGAATTGGCTTGCGAAATCCCTGATTTATCGCTAATAAATTATAAATGAGATAGCACTTATTGAATTCCTGGACTTAAACGAATTTGAAGCATACGTACAATGAATGGTCTTGCGGTATGCTCATCAACAGAATTTTTAGATAAGACTGCGACATAGGTTCCCAACAGGGGTGGTACCGCCCCTATCGAGCACTGGAGCGTTCCATGGGGACGATAGCAGGTCCAGAGGTAAATGGGGGGCGTTAAGACAGTTAAGGGGGACTGCCGTGGCGTACCTATTAAAGAAGTTAATATAATGAACTACTTTGAAAATACTTAATGTTTTTTTGAATAAATATTTTATCTAGCCATCTAAAACGAATAAATCAATTTTATACTTTGTTATCTATCATTTTTATTTTGAAACGAAACTATAGTTATACAAATTTAAAAATAAAAGTGATAGAAAACAAAGTATAAAATTGTTTTATTCGTTTTAAAAAAAATGAACTATCACAATGTAATGGACAAATCAATCAATAATTAGCTATCTAAAATAGATTTATCTTTTATGTTATTGTTATAGCATAGACAAGTATTAAAGATTAAAATTAGCATTATATATATATATATATATATATATATATATATATATATATATATATATATATATATATATATATACCTAATTGGGTTTACTGTTGTCGGTGACAAGCCTATGCAAGCTGATAAGCAAAGACGCGATTCACGAAATCATGTTTCGACAAAAATATGGGACCTTATAATGACTTGTTTAAAAGCAAGTACACCGACAGAGCAAATAAGCAAAGGCATACAAGTTGCTTTTTTTTAAAAAAACGAGAGGAGAATACTTCCCGAAACGTTTTCATTCAAAAGTTTGTATTTATTTTAGAACATTTTTATATTTTTAAAATTTTGTTCGTTAGGCAAATTTATTACCAAAAAGAATCACTGAGAAATTTGTCTTCGTTTGGTTTTTTTGTTTTTACCCACTGATTCTTTATTTACATAAGAACAGATATTTTTGATATTTTTTGAGTTTCAGACCGTGGCGAAAAACCAAAAAATATATATATATATATATATATATATATATATATATATATATATATATATATATATATATATATATATATATATATATATATATATATACATATATATATAAACACGCCACAATCATTCAGACATTACATATAAGTTGATGCGCCCACGAAATCAAATCTGTAAAAGGCACGGATAGCTCTACGAATGTCTTATTATTTTTATGTGCTTCAGTAATCCATATTCGTGAGGGACAAGTGATTAGTGAATCATAAGTCATTATAGCCATTATTTGTATAATTATCTATAAATCTGTTGAAAATTTAATCTATTGAAACCGTAGAAAATGTTTTATTACAAAATGTCTGAATCTAAGAAGAAATGCCGGCAGTACGGTATTGAGTATACCAAAAATGAGTTTACGCACCATCCAGCGAACCAATCATTACTTATGTGTTTAATTTTCCAAACAGTTTTTGAAATGAAGCCATGAAGCCTTCTAGGCTACAATAAAAACTGTTCTTCATCATAAGACCCCGACAGATATTTTCAGAAAAATTTCTCTCAGTAATAATTCAGCCCAAACAAGAATTAATGAAATGGTTAAAGACGTCAAAATATCATTATGCGATTACTTAAAGACTTGCACATTTTCCATTCAACTCGATGAATCAACTCTACCAAATAATGAAGCACTAGTATTATCATACGTTCGATTCTTAAAACAATAAACAATTTGTGAAGATTATTTGTCACAAACGCAGAATCGATGTTTAAGACCATGAACATTTTTTTTTCAACCGAAAGAAATTCCTATTCTTAATATTTTGTCAGTTGCTACTAATGGTCACCAGCAGTAATGGGGCGTCATAAACATAAGTTCATAGCGCATTTGAAACCAGCAATGCTCCAGCAATGATGGGGCGTTATAAACATAAGTTCATAGCGCATTTGAAACAAGCAGCAAAAAAAAAAAGAACTCAATGTACATTGTGATATTCATCGTCAGTATTTGGTCGCAAAAAATCTACATACGTTGCTCCATTACGTTATTAGAGCAGACAATAAGATTAGAAGCAATTTATTGAACATCAGATTATTTGGCCAACTTTGTAGTGAAAATGATGAAGATTAAAATCGCTTTCTGCTGGACACAGAAATGCATTGGATCTCAAAAGGTATTTGTCTGAATCGTTTTTTCAGTCTATTTGACCAGTATTGGACTCGAAATTAAAGACTCAAACCTGCGGGAAAACCTGATTGTATCCAAAAATGGCATCACTAATTTGACAAACCTTTTTAAAATATTTAATGAAGCCCATTTACAATTGGAGGGTGATGAGTTGAATTTGATTAAAACAAAAAACGTCATGACGTATTGCTTTTGTGGGAAAAAAGAAGTTGCAACGAGATCTAGGTAGAGGTGCAGACACTTTCCCAAATTATCAGTAGTCTTTGCACAATAGGAAGATTTACTTACGTACTTTCAACACTTGGGCGTTCTTTATGTTGATTTTCCAGAGCGATTCCGAAATATTTTAAACATAAATGTGCCGAGTTGGGTTTTAGATATTTTCGTAAATGCAGACACAGCAGAATCATCAAATTTAGAAGTGGAACTTGTGGAACTCACAACTAACGAAAACCTAAAAGTAAAATTCAGAAATAGATGCAAGCGTTCTGGCTTCAAAAATTAATACCAGCTCTCCCCTGGATTGTGGGCAATAGTACGGAAAATTTGTGTTGCATTTTCTTCAGACTATTTGACCTGGCTGAGTCTGTATTCAGTGCAGTAGCTAATTTACTTTCTAAGTGTCTAAGCTAATCACTGAGCGTGGCGATTTGCGACTGATATTCACGGAATTGGAACCCGATATTAACAAATTGTTAAAACTACACCAGACTCAACCATCTCATTAATTTTTAAGGTGAATTATAACATTAAGGTGAATTTTCAATCTTGAAAAAAGAAAAAAGGCACAAAGACTCAAATCTGGTGAATGAGGTGGCTAGGGAGCCACAGTGATATTTTTGCTTGAGAAAAACTCGTTAATTCAAATCGAGTGTTGCGAGTTGCATTGTCGCCATGCAGCACCTAGGTGTCTATGATATTCGGACTCACACGAATCACCCTTCTTCGAAGTATTTTAAGTATTTGTCGGTAAAAATGCTGGTTTGCGGTTTCTTTGTGGTACAAATTCCTTATGGACGCTCCCCTAACTTTCAAACAAGCAAATCAGCATATTTTTAATCTTTGATTGGCTCATTCTGGCTTTTGTTTGATAGTGGTGAGGTTCGATTATCCTATTTCTAGCTCTGGTGGTTCGTTTTCGAGTCATATTTAAAAAATCAAGACAAGTCACCAATAATGGCACATTATAGAAAATGAACATAATATTCAATTCGCCCCAGAAAGTCAAGACATGTTTCTGATCTGTTGTATTTTTAATCCCGCAAAAAGTTTTTCTGAAGCATTTTTACCCTATACAGAAGTCTGAAACGCTACTCATTTACAGAACGTTCTAGAAAATCCTGTTCACGAAAAGAATTACTACGGACCACCAAGTGGCTGTAGGGAGTTCGAACTCTTATTGAAGTTGCATCAGATGTTGACCTACCTCCTCTCCAAGAGGGAAGCAACAGTGTTCACACATCGAATGATTCATCACCAGTGACTTTACTTTATTTACACACCTCGTATAGATTAAAGAAGATGCAAGAGAAATTATCCAACTATCATTACAAGAAATTACTGTTTGATGTAATTTATCGTTCGAAGGTTCATACTGTTCTAACAATAAAGTTAGCAATACGGTTAACATCAAATTATTTTTAGAAAAAAATCATCAATAACCTCTAACTCACTAAGCAGTAAGATGGATATATTTGGATGAAACTGTTTCCATAACACAAACTTTTCTTTACATGAAATAAACATTTTTATTTGAATAAAACTATTACACAGGCCTAAAAGAAAAAACTTTTTTTTTTGGTGCCTTGAATTTTAGAAGAGATTTAGCTAAATTTGGAGCGCTAAATCTAATTATAAAATCAGTTTTTCTATACTTATTCTATTTTTTAGATACATCCACGAATCTATCAATGTTTTTTTGAATTCAATACATTCTAGCATGGGTGTATACATACCAAACCACACCAAAAATCCTTACTTTTTGTACCTCTGGGATAGCAGAGACAAAACACCCCACTGGATTAGACAACAGTGGCCTAAGAGAGAAAACATGGACGTTGGGGAAAAGAATGTCATTAACGATCTTAGTACTTAGTTAGACGAGAGAAAAAATCAATGTTTTCTCCCCTGCATATCAAGCTGGGCCTAATAAAGCAATTTGTAAATGCTCTTGATAAAAATGGATCATACTTTGCATATATAAAGAAAAAATGCCTCCAAAAATTCCATTCCACACACCATTCCTAAAAACAAAATATGGTAATATCTAACAAGTCTCTCATTTGAATTGAGAGACTTGTTTGGGTGAAATAATCATGGGAAATGGGTTGAAAAAAGCGGTCAATAAGGGTAGATGTCAAAAAAAGGAAACAGCATTGAGACTTACACAAAATATTTACATCAAAAAATGCATATCTAAAAATACAAAACTGAGACATTACAACACAGTCATTAAACCAGAATATATATGGGGCAGAAACGCTCATTGTGAATAGAAAGAGAGACATGGAGGACATTGAAAAGAAGGAAAGACAAATCATAAGAAAAATCTTATGCCCCAAACAAATAAATAGCACAACATACTGACTTCGAGAAAACCACAAAATCAAACAATACACAGATATACATAGCGATATGAGAAAAAGAAGACTTAAATTTTACGGACACATAAAACGGATGAATCCGAGTAGGCTAACTAGACAAATAGTCGAATTTTATGAAAATAGGAGTAGAGCTAAAGTAGAAATAATTAAATGGATTACTGCAATTAAAGAGGACCTACAATCAGCAAATATTACACAAAGTGAAATTTAGGAGAGAGGCTATTTCAGACACAAGGTTAAAGTTTGGAAGGTTGGCTAGAGAGAAAAATGTAAGAAGACTGGAACAACTTGGTCTGACGAAAGGAAAAAAGCTCATAGCGAAAGAATAAAATTAGTATGGGCGCAAAGGAAGGCTAACAATAACAAACGCCTCTAACTGTAGTTCGCGTGGTCCACCAGGGATCATACGTAAATAATAATAGTAATAATAAAAATTCTGTGTTAATTCTTTTATTTGATCCATAGATTTAATTTAAAATACTGTAAGGTATATTTCATTAAAATGTTACATCCTAGAAATTTGAGCTTCTAGGCAAAAATGAATGCCATATTTTAATTCAGGGCATCAAATTCGTATGATATCAGGTCCAAATACTCCGGTACCAAAACTACCGTTGGCCTGTGTTATTGAAAGATCCTTATTATTTAATATATCATATCTAAGATTCTAAAGGGATTTTTCGTAATATTCACTGTATAAATAATAGTAGTAAATGTTATATTTTTAAAAATTTAAACGCACAAAAAAAAGTAATTCCTTCATAAAATATTCCTGATAATATTCAGACACGTTCCAGAAATTTGAATATTTTAAATAAGTTCTCCTTTTATATTAAAGCGAATTAATACATTCGATGTTGAATTTTAGCAGTTAAAATAGATAGTGATATTACTATAAATATTTATTTTGAAGAAAAGTTTGAGTTTTTTAATTAAATTTTAATGAATATTTAATTTATAAATTCATTATTTAAATTTGTTTTTAGTGCATTTTTTACAACGAAATTTAGAAGTTAAATATGAAATTTTTATGAAGTAGAAAATTAAACTAGACGGTGACAGGTTACTAAGTTATGAACTGGGGTATTCAGACTGAACGTTCTTATTGTTTTTTTGTACAAGAAATTCTTGACATTCCCGTGAATCTTAATCGGAGTAAAAACATGTTAAATAAAAAAAAAATGTATTATATAAAAATGATTATTTGAATTTTTGAATTATATTAATTTACTTTTTATTAAATTACTAATACATTTACAAAATGTTATGGCTAATCTTATTGCACCTAAGGAGAACTTCACGTCTATGAAGATGTTTCACCTAGCTGTGGCGCTAAACCATTATGTACTTTTTGCTAGGAAAGCAATTCTCCTTTGTCGAACGCTACCCTGGCGGTAGTCATGTCTATAAATCAGGCTTAGGACAGATAAGAGCTTTTTATGCCCCATTATTCTCGTTTGTCAAACAAAAATAAGACCATTAACACATTCAAATCGCGAAAGGTGAATTATAGAAATTTAGAGAATTATAATTAAAGACGCATCAGCTTATAGCAACATTGGTCGTATTAAAAATAACTTAACGTAGGCTTCAAACAAAATCATCGACTATCGATTATCTTTGGATATTTACCCTTGTTTTATGCATTACATAACGATTACTTGCAAGACTTACCGACCGACGAATAAAAAGCCCTCTCAGAATGCAGCCAGCTTTACCTACTTTGGTTACTGGTATGACTGAGAATAGATTTCTTCTGAAATTTTTCATTTTATTTGGTTAGGTCCGGCGATCTATCCATGATTACTAAGTAACAATCTTCATATACCATCCGCAGAATTCTCGCGTTTTGCGGAAAAAAATATGTGTGTTTTTGAGCATTATTGAATACACTTCGGTCTATTGTCACCCCGGTTACCAGAATATATGAAGCGGGATGCTTCTTATACTCATCGAATCCAATTATCTTTCCAACCATATTTTACATGATGGTGAACTGATAGGAGGAGCCAGCCATACCTAAAGGGTCTTTCAAATTAAGCGGTTTTTTTTAATTCTCGAATAAAACACAGAATTTGCGTTGATTTAAAAAATCTTCTATTGATAATTGAAGCATAGTGTATGACATTTAAAAATGAAAGACAATATCCGCCAAATGAACACCTCTTAGAGCTCCGCAGATTCTTTTGTCAAAATTTTGGATGTCTTTTTGCCACAACAGTGGCTTTATCTCACCAATGACTCGAATAATTTCTTCCACTCAGTTCAAGAATCAATTGTGAATGTGTCAAATCACATAATCTTGGTGGCTAATTAACATCACCGTTTCTTGTAATAACTCGTCCAGGAGATTTTTCTATTAGAACCACCTATCCTTCAGATCAATATTATTCAATTCAGCTCACAAAAATCCAGATATCATCTCACGATGTCGAACACCATTCGCAGTTACACCTTCACTTCAGCTTAAGAAAATACGGCCCAATTACACGTCCTGACCATAATGCACACCAAATAGTGACTTGTATAGGATGTAAAAGTTTCTTATGAATGAATCGTGGATTTTCCTCACCCCAAATATGGCACATTTGTATTAACACAGTCACAAATTTCAAATTGTGTTTCATCTGAAATGATGATTTCAAAAAAATCTATTTGTTCTTTGATCCAATTGACAAATGCACGACTTTGAATGATCCAGAGGCTTTCGTTCCCGTGTTATTTGAATTTTATATGCCTTCAGAGCTAAATCCTTTTGTAAAATATCTCATGTTGTAAATTCACTGAGTCTGAATTTTTGTAAACGTCGACTAATGGAAATTTCTAGGTATTCAGCAACACTTTCACGCACCAAATCAATATGCTCTTGTGTATTAACACTACGGCTATATATTGCTTTTTTTTATCTTCTACCGAACCAATTTCTTAAAATTTTTGAACAATTTGATGTGCAAACCGTAAATGTCACATAATTTTTTAAAAACATTTTTCACTGAACGCTCATTTTCATAAAATAATTCAACAATTTTAAAGCGTTGTTGTATTGAGTTTCTCTCTATTTTTATAAATGTGATCCATTACACTTCTAAAATGAGACTAGACCTAGGCAAATTCAAAACCGCTGAATTCGAAAGACCTGTTATTTTCACAATTCTTATTTTCACAATATTGATGAGATTGTGGCTTAGAGCCAGACCAGAATGAGCTCAACCTTAATCAGCTGGTAAATTTCTTACAACGGAGTAGAAGCCAACAAAAACGATAACCTTATGGTCAATGAATAAATAAATAACCTTATCCCAAGAGAGTTGCAGTTATAGTTACTTTTATAAATTCTTAAATATGAGTAAAGGACTTAATTTTAGGTAAGCAGCGGACTTTTCCACTTGATACCTATATTAAGAAGTGTATCATCGCGACTTTCTGTTTTTTAATAGCAATTGCATCTTTCGTCCAAAACTCCTAAGCCATCAAAATACTTTTTTTAAGTACAATCACTATTTTTTTTTAATTTATAATTTATTTAATTTTGATTTTGCTTAAATAGTTGTTTATAAAATACATTTAATGTATTTAACTAACTCTAAGCTATGCGGCTTTTTATTTATAAAGCATTTATCTTTGATATTTTATACTTTTATATATGAACTCGCATTTTCAAGCTTCCCTCTTATTGTTTTGATTTTTGAAAGTACTCACCCCTCCTCTTTACTTTTGTAAAGGCGATGATACACTTCTTAACAGAAGTATTAAAGGCTCTAACTTCCACAAATCGACACAAATAATATGATACCCAATAAAACAATTTTTCTACTTTATTATCTATTCTCTTTTATATATTTTATTTTATAAATAAAAATGATAGATAAAGTAAAAAAATTGTTTTATTCGGTTTAAAAACGAACTATTACAAATTAATGGACAAATTAATCAATAAATATGATATTCGGTTTCTTTCAATTTAGTCTTTCAAATACAGCAAACCATAAAATGTATCTTAAAAGGAGTATTTGGGACAACCATACAGTATTTGCTCTTTTGGAGAATAATCCCTAACCCATCTGATGTTCTGAAATTGAACAAATATGTTTAAGGATTCTCTTAGAAGTCTAAAACAGACCACATAACAAGCAACACACATTAAAGCTCTTGGACAAAATATATCATAATTCCCTAATTATGGTGCGAAAATAAATGCAGGCAGTTATTGTATATTGAGGTTTCTTTTATTGCCTATAAACGTATTATAGAGAAATCATTGTATGAAATTATTGTTTTAAGTTTACTTTTTAACATATAAAAATAATGTATCGGTAAAAGATTTCCAATAAATTTTTGAGATGTTCCAAAATATCTTTTTCTTTTTTCTGGACTAACCAGTAACATTAAAAATTAAATAAAACAAATTTTCTCTTTTATAATATTCAGTGTAATATTTTTATACATTTCCGACAAACAAAGAATGAACCTCTAAATATATATTGTTAGTTATATCAACATTAATAATTCAAAAGACGATTATGAAAATTTGAGCAGAAAATTAAACTATGAAATTAGACTAACATCGCAGAAACCCGAGTGCTAAGAGGCTTCACTGATATTACTGCGGCCGCGGGTTCAATTTTCTCTCGGAACGTGAATGTTTGGATTAGTTTAATTTAAGCAATAATTATTGTTGAACTAGAAACATATTTTGTATCCTAAAGCCATCGGAGCCCGCTGGGAAAAAGTATAAATTTCAACAAACTATTAGATTGTTAGTTAAGCGCTTCAGAAGTTCCTTTAAATCTAGATGAAGTTTGACAGGCTCTTGCTGACTGCTGACTGAACCGATATAACAATGTTGCTTGACCGGGAATGAACCTTTTCCATCCTTCCAATTGGTGGGCACAAGTTTTGTCTCTTGGTGTTTAGACTCATCAGGATACTGACATATCTTCTCTCGTTAAGAATAGGGAAACCCTATCCATAGTCAACAATCCACACCTTCGCCGACTTCACGTTGGACCGTGCATACATGCATTGTTAAACTTGAAGTAGTCCAGAGAGAGTCTAACGCGGTATATATATATATATATATATATATATATATATATATATATATATATATATATATATATATATATACCCAAACACAAAGAATAGTGGAGAATCAAGAACCAAATGCACCAAAAATCCTGCTACTTTACGTAAAAAGAATTACGGACAGGACAGGTATTAAGTAAATACAAGATCAGAACAGTCTACAAGCCGCACAAAACTGCCGCAAACATCCTAAAATATGGGTGCATAGCATATCTTGTTCCAACTGTAACAGAACATATAGAGTTCAAACAAATAGACCAATCTCAGTCAGGATACAGGAACATCAACAAATTAACAAATAAACAAACCACTTCCGCTCTGTTCCAAAAACATCTACAAACATGGCATAAACTAAATTTTGAAGGGATCAAAGGAATAACAATTAATGAAAATTAAACAATCCGAACAAATCAGACAAGCCCTTGAAATAGAAAAAAGGGGTGAGTTAAATGCGCGAAACGGCGCTCGCAACATTTCAAAAGTATGGAAATTGCTTATGAAGAATAAACAAATACTGCATCGTGGTGACGAGGAAAAATCAATAAGCGGACGCCCGAAAAAGAAGCCGAACGGGGCAAACATCCCCGATACAATCGCCGACCCGGAGCAGTCGCCGGCCTATAAGAGCGGGCGCAACGATACGTGCAACTCAGTTGGACTCTTCACAACACTTGAGAACGTCAAATAAGATTTTAGCGAAACGTCGTGACTTTTCACAGAACCAACGGATCGACACCCGGAATGATTTAGGAACATTATTTGCCACTCGTGAAAAAATTCAATATATATATATATATATATATATATATATATATATATATATATATATATATATATATATATATATATTTCTATATATATATATATATATATATATATATATATATATTTCTATATATATATATATATATATATATATATATATATATATATATATATATATATATATACATATATATATATATATATATATATATATATATATATATATATATATATATATATATATATATATATATATATATATATATATATATATATATATATATATATATATATATATATATATATATATATATATATATATATATATTCTATATAGTCTTTTGTAATAGTTAAAAACTATTTTCGACTATTTTTTAGGTTGGATAAATTTATGGGGAAAAAGTTTCCATTACATTTAGTCTAAAAATTATTTTTTTGTGCTGGTTCATTACAAATAATTAGGTAGTGTTATGACGATGAAGCTACATCGAAAAAAATGTTTACAAGTAGCACAATGGCTTTAGTGATGGTAGAGAAATAGTTGAAGATGAACCTCCACGAAGACCTTCCAACGAGACGTTCCACATACATCAACCAATGACAAAAACATTACCAAAATCAAGGGTCTTGGTCTGAATATTCATCGATTAAGTATATTATTAGAAAATTTAACTTCTCGATTTGTGCAAAACAATTCACGGTTCTTACATCACGATAAGGCAGCAGCACAGACCACAATAATTATTTATGAGTTTTTCGCTAAAAACCAAACAAATACTCTTCTATATGCAGCATATCCAACAAATATCCTGCCTGCTTTGAAGGCGACACCAGAAGTTGAGTATAAAAACTGTTTCGAAGACGGATAGAACGAAGTTGGATAAAACTGTTGGAATAAATGTGTTTCAGTGAGAAGAGATTAATTTGAAGGAAACAAAATAGATTTTGATGAATAAATAAATGTTTTGTATTTTATTTCAAAATTCACATTACTTATTAATTCTAGTAGTATATTTGTATTAATTTAACCTTTTCACTTTTTTTACTAATAATATGAAAATTGAATTGTATTTCTTAATTTTTTTAGCAAAAGAAATTTTCAAATAGATAATAATGGAAAACGATAAATATATAATATTATATAAAATATTATATTAGGATAACATTATATCCTAAATACAAAATAGCTAGCAAGAATACTATACTAGAAACAGAACAACCAAATAGCTCACAAATTGTCGTTACCCAGGTAGGAAAGAATCATTGGCCCAGGGTAGGTCTGAGTCGCAGCCAATCGTCTTTACATTGTCCGATCGTTGGTGCAAGCCTTGGCGTGGCCATTGACCGAGCGTTGGTCCAAGCCTTAGAATGATGCCCTATGGCCGAGGCATGGGACACAAAAGAACCAGGGTTGGGGCGAGCCTTGGGAAACAAAAAAGCAATACTGGCCCAAGCCTTGGGAAATGAAAAGTCAAGTCTCATCTCAAGCCTTGGACGATGAAATATTAATTGACTTGATTAATTAATTAATTGAATTGAATTATTAATAATAATTCAAAAAAATTGAATTAATAACAATAATACTACAATTTCTACTTACTTTACGATATTTATTTTATTTATAAACCTAACTTATATGAAAATTTCAATATGTATACTTCATTATAAATTATAATTATAATCTATTAAAGAATACATTTTTTAAACTACATAACTTTATATACTACATAACTATTTTCATCATATGAATGAATTAAATGGATTTTTATAAAATATCTGAAATATCTTATAATTTAAACTAAAATCTCAATTTCTGCAAATTGTCTTTATATTTAGCATTATCAAAATTAAGTTAGAAATATTCAAAAACAAAGAGAATTTATCCGTGTCCACGCAGAAATTGGCTATTCCTTTAGCCGCCACCAAAACGTCAGCAAGTGTGTCCCGAGACCGGTTTCTGACTTTAAACCGTCATCAATCGTTCTCAAATTGAGCGTGCGGAAAACAGCTGAATATGTGACCAAAGATATGACTATATACACTGGACATGTCGGATGTAGGCTACAATAATATAATGCAGCTCACCATCTGTGGTAAGCACAGAAAATTTTCTGGCACTCCATCTGGGTGTTTTGCTCATTACTTCGAGCGCCACCGAAAACGTCAACCAGTGTCTCCTAAGAGACTATTTTCTGGCTTTAAAGCCATCATCAGTTTATAATACATCAGTCAATAAGTCCCGGTTTGACAAATAAAGCACACTGTGTTTGCAAATTTCGACTTTATTCATCAATATATTCTCCTTGAAAATATATTCTGCCTTCAATATAACCCTCAGTTTCGGCAATTACATCTTCATTCGAGCGAAATTTATTTCCAGCGAGCATTTTTTTGAAGTCTGAGAAGCGGAAATACTCGCTGTGGTCAGATCTGAAGAATACGGTGGATGAGGAAGCAATTCGAAGTGCAATTCATGTTATTTAACTATCGTTGCCAACGATTTGTGACACGGTGCATTCTCTTGGTCAAACAAACAGCACTTTTTTTTATCCATTTGGAGTATATATATATATATATGTATATATATATATATATATATATATATATATATATATATATATATATATATATATATATATATATATATATGTATATATATATGTGTATATATGTATATATATATGTATATATATATATATATATATATATATATATATATATATATATATATATATATATATATGTATATATATATATATATATATATATATATATATATATATATATATATATATATATATATATATATATATATATATATATATATATATATATATATATATATATATATATATATATATATATATATATATGTATATATATAGATATATATAGAGTATCAGCTCGACCCTACTAATGACGGCTTATAACGGCCAGAAACCGCGTCGGGTGACACTTATTAAGCTTACAAGACTTATAAAACGTCAAATCAACAGCAATCTGAGTTATGAATAAGAATCGCCTTGTTTTATGTTTCGACAAATTCTATAAAATCCGATCCTGTCTCGTGTTACTAGGCAATATGAAATAACGACAATTCTAGTTTTCATGCAGATTGTTGAATATAATGAAAAATGTATGGACTAGTTTATTCAAAAGAATTGAAGGAGAGAATATACGAGTATTCCATCTATTTTTTTACGCACAACACAACCTTGGGAATATGATTTAGATTGAAAAAAATCGTCTCGTTCCGAACTCGCGATGCATAATGGAATTTATCATTCGATGAATTCTGTCACCGGAAATATGTTTATCTATACTTCGCAATTCCAAAAAAATATATCTTTTTTGTTAAGGAACGCCATTTTATTTATTCATGATGAAGCAGGGAAATATTTTTTACAGCTACGAAACGAATAAACCTAAAAACTAAATATATTTTTGTTATTTTTTTTTGGTGGTTACAAACCTAACTTTGAGTTTTAATGAGAAACTTGGATTTTCCACTCGATTTTTTTTTCGAGAATTGAAAGTTATTTGTCAATCTGCAACTTTTCAACAGATTGCTTTGACAGTAAGTCAATTCTTCTATTGGAACCTTTGGTGTGGTGCACTAAACTTGAAGAGATTTACCACTAAACACCAAAACACTTTTTTGAACTGCTCAACGCACGTTTCGCTAACCATGTTGTGTTTAGTGGTAAATCTCTCCAAGTTTAGTAATTTGACAGTAAGGTTAAATTAATATAATAATTTTTTGTGTTTGATGTCTTACATAAAAAAAATGCTTATTACCTTTTTTTATACTATTGATAGCTGCCTCTCCTTCTAAATATGTGCGTTCATTTTTGTACCATATGTTTTGTCAGCTATCCATTGAGCCTTTATAACCTGAGATAAGTATAATACGATTAATTTATCGATCGAATAGAGGTTTACATATCTTTTGATGTTGTAAGACGAAACAAAAAGTTGTATTTTTGGTATATGTGTTTTTTACTTTTCAATATTTCTGCTTAAAGCTATATCCCAAGCAAATGGCAACTGGTGAAAATTTATCATTTGCTTCAGAAATATTCCATAAACCTATTAAAATGCTTCGAAATATCGATATATAATATGTATCTCGTTTCAATGGGTGTAATATACATGCTTTAACAAAAAGGATTTAATGTCGGTCCCCATAACTACATGTCGCATAGCAAAATGCGCACCGAAAAGAATTAAAAATAATAATAAGATTACAATAGAAAAATTAAGCTTTAAAGATGATTGGAAATTTGCAAGTGAGCTCGTGAAGAATATATTAAAAATATTCAAAAACAAGGATTTTTTCCATGCTCTACTTGAGAATTGCTCATTTTTTCAGCCACCCCAAGCATGAACAAGCACCTCTCGATACCGGTTTCCAGATACCGTGATTATTTAGGTAAAAAAATTCCTTGTTTTTTGAATATTTTGAAAGATGATTGATTAAAAGTAGAAATATGTCAACGAAAAATAATATAATCAATGTTGAAGTGCTAAATAAGTCACTTCAAAAGCTTCTGCAGATAATGAATAAACAGATTAATGAGTAAAAGGACTCTGGTAATATTCTAAATATTCTTATATTCTAATATTCAGTTCTTTCTTTGATTGCTCCAAAGTAGAAAAGATGTACGAAACACAAAAGTGACAATCTCAGAAACACGATATATAGGCTTCAACAATCTGATCGTGTGTGAAAATTCGATGCCCCTCCATTTTATTTGCAAATTAGGAATATTCGATGTATAACATATCAAATCAATATTTTTTTATTCAAAACATTTTTTTAAATCATTGCACTGGCATTTACGATATTCACTAATAACTTCCAGCAAACAAATTGTGGTACACCAGTCAGCACGGACTCTCTCCTTCGATTGTCTAAAGCCACAATAATTAAAGTGGAGAGGGGGCACCATGAAACAGAGGTACTTTGGAACACCTTTAATTATAAACAAACATTTTTTTTTTTCAAGTGCGAATTTTAAATTTAAGGTGGCAGCACTGCTACCAACTAATATCTATCAACAGCTGTTCCATTTTTCAAGTTAAAGATAACCTACAATACATTGTTGAATTTACGCCTTGATTCTAAAATATTTATATTTCAAACGTATCTCAGTATTAAAATAATGATTTATTCATGTATAAATAAACTGTCAGTCAAACTTTATACCTTTTACTGCCTAATTAAGAGATATAATTCCGTTATTATGCATATTTAATTAGTTAAAATTAATTATTTATCTAATCTATGTTATTGGGGCAGGTTTCAACAAAATACGAGGGGCACATTGGAATACTTTATTTAAACACAAATTCAAACAATAACAATTTATTGTTTAGCCTCGTTAGTCCTGCTTATAATGCTGCAGTCACGCCAAGTAACATCACTTCAGGGTTCTCCAAACCAGGTATCCAGTTTGGAGAATGGAGAATCCAGACGATAACTTTCAATGATCAGAAGTTACAAATCGTCCTTTAACAGTGTCAGTCTCTACTTAATTAGCTTGTCATAGGGAGTAAGAATCATCTAATTTAAACGTGAATACTAGTAACCCATCACAACTGATGGTGGATAGAAGGGAGCTCAAAACCAGTGAGACAGAAACCAAATTTTTTGAGCGACAAGACCGGTTACAAAAACCAGCATTGCACTCTAACTCAAAACAAATTGCCTCGAAAACTACTGGAGAGAAAAAAGTCAAGAAATTAGCTAAGTCTAAGAATATAAAAGTCGATTGAGCTACAATCAGATTTAAGTAACGTTATTAATCTTAAAGATGTAATAATTTTAAGATGATTTATATATTTAAAGATTTCATTATTATTTTAAGAAAATTAGTACATTCTTACTAATATTGTTTTAATCGTACGTGACATTAATCTTTAATTTGACTATAACTTAATTTGATATTATAATAAGTATTACGATTGATAGTTTCGTTCATATTATCTATTTTTAAAAGTGATATGCTTATTATACATTTTTTCAAAGAAGCTATTAGAGCTAATAGATCTAAGACTTAATTATAAACAAAATGTGAATTATATATTATATATATTGAATTATTTATATATTATATATATATTAATTATATATTATATATATTGAATATATGAATTATATATATTATATATATATATATATATATATATATATATATATATATATATATATATATATATATATATATATATATATATATACTGTATAAAAAATTTAAAAAATTATAATTTATGTCGCGATTTTACAAATTGTTCCAACGCGTCCCAGGCCTGTCCAAAGTGCTGCCCAAAGGGGCATATTAATTGATAATATAATTTCATTTAATCACTTTTTTAATTAACTAAGGTGTATTATGAAAGGTAAATGTCCAAAGTATCTATTAGAGCATATATACATAGCTCTACATGCCATTAGAAATTGCAGCCGCTCGATTCTTTTGAGCTCTAGAAACTCATTTCTTGTACTGACTTAGTCCACGTTCCTTTCTTCTTGACTTATTCTATCCTATTGTTTGTCCTTGCTTCTTCCGTTATGGTCTTCCACACATCTCGGTCAACTATCTTTTCCCACCATGCTTGTATTTTCAGTTTCCTTATGTCTTCCCACACCTGATCTTCCCACCTACTTTTCGGTCTCCCTCTTCTTCTGTTAGAATCTGGTCTCCTTATTGTAATTATCTTTACTACTTTGTTGTCTTCCATTCTTCTTATATGACCAAACCAGCGGAGTCTTTGCACTTTTATGGTCTTCACTATGTCCTCTTTCAAAATATTTTTTATTTCAAAATTCATTAACCTTCTGTGTTCATCTTCTGCAACTTTCTTTAATCCATATATTGTTCTTACTATCTTTCTTTCGCATATTCTTAGCTTGTTAAATTCATTATCTCCGCGCCACAAGTTACCACCGGTCTAATAGGTGCTTTATATACCTTGATTTTTGTATTTATCCCTGCTTTTACTTTTCATAATGCTTTTAAATTTATAATAGGCTCTGCGTCGCTTTTACTATTTATTATTATTCCCAAATATTTAAAGTTTTTCACTATTTCAAATTCATAATTTCGTATTTTTACTAATTTGGTTGTAACTCTTCTATTTTATTTCCTTATTTCCATATATTTGCTTTTTTCTTGATTTATTGTGTGGCCTCTTTTCTTTGCTTTTTGTCCAATTTTTTGAATTGTTTCTTCCAGGCTGATTCTATCTCTAGCTAGCACAGTAAGATCATCTGCATATGCAACTGCTTGTGTCGCTTTATTGATGATTGTTCCCGTGAAATTACTGATTAGACTAGATTACTGCATCCAGTGTTAATATAAACCATGTTGTTAATGGCCAATCTCCTTGTTTCACTCCTATATTGATCTCAAAATCCTCTGTTTCTCCTTCCGCTGTTCTAACTACTGCTTGTGAAGTTTTCATTTTCATTTCTATTAGTCTTATTAGCTTGCCCGGTATTTTCATGTCCGTGATAGCTTTCCTTACTTGTTCCCGTTTCAAACTATCGAAAGCTTATTTGAAATCAATATACACAATTTCATATGATTTTATATAATCAATCTGTTATTTATTATCAGTCAGTATCTTATATACAACACTAAGTAAGGCAATTCCCCTGTAATTTGCACAATCTTTTGGATCTCCCTTCTTATATATTGGCATTATTATCCCTTTTTTTCGACTCATTAGGCATTTTTTATTTCTGCCTGATATGTATTATTAGCTTCAATACCCTTCTTCCTAAGGCTTCTCCCCCGTATCTTATCATCTCATTGACCATATTATCTAATCCACCTGCTTTATTTAATTTAGATTGAGTTATTACATCATTAAATTCTTTTTCTGTAGGTATATCCAGTTATTCTTCTTCCATATTACCTTCCAGGTTTCTATCCTTTTCCCTTTCCGTCGCCGTTTTGTTAACTGTTAATATTTTCCTAAAATGATTCGCCTATTCAATGCTACTTATGTTTGTTGTGTTCCTTTTCGCATTTTGTCTTTTGATATAACTGTATAATTTTATGTTATTCATATTATCTTTTTCTATCATCTCCATCATTTTCTCTATCCATCTAGTTTTCTTAGTTTTTACTAGTTCAGTGTTGTTTTTTATAATTTCCTGATATACCCTGTAGTCTACATCACTTCCCGTTCTTAACTACTTCAATCTAGCAACCCTCTTCCTCTGCTTTATTCCTCTGCATTCTTCGTCAAACCATTGCTTTCTTCCTTCTATGGATTATTTTCCCATTATCTTATCTGCGGCGTACTCAGTACATCTTTTTATATTTTTCCATTTTACTTCTATGTTTTCATCTTCTGGACGGTCAGTACCCAAGTCTGCTCCTCGCAACGATCTTACATCTTGAATCATTTTTTGTCTTCTTTTGTCTATGAGGATGTGATCTATCTGGTTTACTATCGTTCTGCCTGGGATTAACCATGTTACTTTATTTGGTATTTGCGTGTTGTGTTGGGATTTTGTCCATTTGTTGCTAAATTCCAATTATGTCTATTAGAGCATAATAAATATTAATAATTTTAGTACATTCGAGATAATTAATAAATAAATAAATAAATAAAAAGTGTTCCAAAATGCCCCCTCTCTCCTGTAACCTAAAAAAGAATACATGAGCTCAATCAGTTGTTTTTTCGAAACACTCCTTAAATGAACTGAATTGACCGCTCTGAAATACCTAAACAGCTCATTCTTGTTTTCTATCGGGCTCATATGAATATTTGCATGTTTCATCCCCTATGTTTCAACATATTTTTAACTCATCGGTCATATTGTTTGAACAGTTCTAACGAATCCATCGGCAACAAGGGTCTAATGGTCATGCAAATATTTATTTCTTGTCTCGTAAATATTTATTTTATTTCAATGCCCACGGATTTTTAACTTCTTATACAGATTTTTAACTTTACTTCCTCGACAACAAACGTTAAAGGCGAAGGTCAGGTTTCTCTAAAATTCAAAACAAACTTATTATGACTTGATTAAATTATGTAAGCCAGAATGAAACAATTCTTTTGAATAATGCTTTATTACTAAACGTCGAATAAAATGTTCAATGTATTATTGTTCAGTTTCACATCATATTTAAAATCGTAAAAAATATGGCAACAAAATGTTTCAGGAAGAACACAATTTTTCTATTTTTTCATCAACTCAATTCTCGTCTTTTTGACCACCTTTCAGGTAATTATTGAATATTAGATTGAAACAAAACCTTGATGATTTTGATGTGATAAAGTCAGTCAAGTTTTATTCGACTTCATCAGGAGTAGTGAAGCCGCTAATCAGTCAGATGATGTTGCAGGGATCTGAAGAGATGAAAATCCGACTAAGATATTATCTCCCAGCCCCCAAACAGCTAACCGTTTCCAGAGTTGCTGTCTACAGCTGTATATTGCCTTGAAGAAAATGACTGTTCTTTTTCCCTTGCGCATAGGAAAAAAGGCCTTTTTCCTTCCGAACGTCACGAACAGTTGTTGCTAATAATAGTCTGCACTGACCGTTTGATTAGATTGAAGCGACCGGTAGTGCACGACGCCCTGGGATTCCACCAACACCTTTGTGACATGGATATTTGATTTTGCGGTACTGGTTGATGGCTCACTAGGATTTACCCACGTTTTCGCCTATTTAAATTATCGCAGAGAATACACTTTTTATTATAGATTGTAACCGTGTGCAAGAAGTTATTTTTTCTTAAATATGTAATAACATCAGACCGTCTACTCTTATTCTCAATAGTGAGTTCATACAGCTTATATAGACATTTTGAAATGGCTTATGGTATTACTCCGAGCTGGGGTAACGATTTTCTTAGATTTCGTCGATTTTCTTTCTTTTCTTCTTCCTATTCTTCATCCTCCACTTTTTTGACTGTCCCAAACCTTCGCATTATTTAAATCAAAATTTGTAGTTTAAAATTATGGAACCATGTTTTACAAGTACTATTTGAAACAGCATTATCTCCCAAAGCCGCACAAATCAGGTTCTGAGCTTCAGCAATTTTTTTTTATTTTTAAGGGTTTTCCAATAAGAGCGATAGAATTTGAATGGGAAATAATACACAGAAAATTTGACCAAAAATAGTGCTCATTCATTTTTATTAGATGGTATATTTTATGTCATTTATAATTTTAAAAATATATCGTTTAAGTGACAACCTCGATAACTCTACTTGCACTGGTTAATCCGATTGGCCAAATTTTCGATGACTCGCTGGAGTCATATCTAGTGGTTGCATATATCTATGATTTCTCGAATGTTGGCTTCAAGTTTATCAAGAGTCTTGGATTTGTTGGTGTACACCTGTGATTTGACATAGCCTCAAAGAAAATAGTTTAAAACTATTAAATTACAAGATCTTGGTGACCAATTGCAAGGGCCTTGCCGTGAAATTACCGATTTTCCTAATTTATTGCGCATCGTAATGCGTACTGTGTGGCAAGTCTTGTTGAAAATATAGTCCATCCGCATCAATTTCATCACTTTTCCTGAAAGACAAAATCGGATAACATGGCTCGATAGCGTTTGCCATTCACAGTGATGATCCGTCCTTCGACGTTCTTGAAAAAATACGGCTCGATAATGCCACAGTACCATAATCCACACCAAACAATGATTCTTTCGGGACGTGATGAAGCCTGATGGATTACTTGTGGGTTTGACTCACAACAGTAACGACAATTTTGCTTATTGACATAGCTGTTTAACCAAAAATGTGCATCATCGAAGAAGATGATTTTGCGATAAAAATCCGGATGGGTATTCCATTGCTTCCAACGCCCAATCTGCGAACTACCTAGGTAATTCATGGTTAGTTGGTTAGTTCTTGTGCCAATACAATTTTGTATGGGTGTAAACCGAGATCCAAACGAATCAAAAATACGCCAGGTGGTTACCCTGGATAAGCCCAACTCTTGAGAAAGGCGTGGAACAGATTATCGTTCTCGGCAACACTTTCACCACCTTCAAAGTTATCAATTATTCGGCGGATGCCTTGATAAAAAGGAACAGAATGACGATCGTGTTTTGAACGAAATGATATTTGAATAGCAACAAAATTTCTTGAATTTTAATAAAATGTTTGGACAATTTCCAAATATTGTGGCAACGAAAACTTGTTCATGGTGAAATGGCAAATCTTACTGAAAATATTATACAGCAAATGTCAAGAATTGGATATCAAATATGGCCGCCATTAGATGTCAAAATCATAACGTCCCTATTGGGAAGCACTTTAGTTGAAAAGCGAAAAGAAGGTACTGCCTCAAATGTTGCTTTTCAAACGACATCACGTCTCCAACTGATTTATTAGGTTACTCACAAAAGGCTCATATATTATACCTTGTTTTGAAGTTGAAACATGGAACTTAAAAATAACTATACGGCGGGTAGAAATTCTGGTTCGAATAGGTTCTGCAGTCGATGAAATGTTGAGGCCGAAAATAAAGTTGTTTAAACACTAAGACAATAGCTTAAATATGTTTTAATATTATTCATATAGATCGTGATATTGATTCAACAGGCACATTCAATACATTAAGTATATTTATGGTGAAAATAAACTACGAATATTTCTGTATAAAGTATGACAATAAAACCAATCATATTTCCATTCAATATTAAAAAGGCAGAAAATTTAAAACTGTTTTCATACTCGTCGACGGCAAAGCGAACATTCGCTATTTGAAAATGGAAATGTATCTAGAAATTTCACATAATACAAATTGAAGATATTTTAGCTGGTTTATATAAGCACCACGAAATGTATTCTATTCAAGTAGTTTCCACTACCATCAAATATTTGAATGTGATTTCTTCGAGTTTGATGGAATATGAATGTTTCAACAAGAGCTGTACAATTTGCTTTTTATATAAGAAGGTAACGCATCAAGGTAAACCCGGAATATTTATTAATTTATAATATAAAAACATAAGAATGATGTATGGAATGGCGAAGTTTTTTTTCTAGGTACTCTCTATTAGTTTTTAAATTATGAATTGCTGTTTAACCTTCAAGCAGGGGTGCGCTCATTTGTTATGGCAGCGATCGCGCGTAACTTGAAAGACCTATTAAAGATTTTTGCGATTTAGATGACAAATTATAAAAAAACTTGTTTATCTATCACATTTTATTTATTTAGACATATTAACTTTAAGTTATGAAACAATTTGGTAACAAAAAGTTAGCTTAAATATAAAATAACATTGAATTTACAAAGTTATACTTTGACGAGACCAAGTAATAACAAACACTGCAGTTTTTATTATTCACTTGTATTTATCTCTTAATTTTAAGTTTAATTGTAAGTATACCCGTTCCCTTTGGATTAGGAAATATTTTTAGCAGCATAACTCCTACTTAAACATAAACTAAAATCAAAATTTATTAATTAACAAGTTTGATAATGAGATCAATGAAACAGTAACAATTTTATTTATTATCTACATGTATTTTATACGTTATTTTAGGTTTAGTTTTCTTCATCATCTCATAGTCTCTTCATCATGAAAATATTCATTGTAAATAAATGTAATGTGGTTTCGCCAAATATTCCTCAGGCAAGCGCACATTGTGTCTTAGATTGTCTCCTTTTTTTAGCAGGACATATTTTGCAGCTTCCTCTGCATACACAAGAACTTGGGCTTGGTTCGTTACATGAGTTTCAATCATTTATTTTTAAGTAGTCTCTATTTTTTTCTGAGATTTTATTTTTCGAAAGGTACCATGTTAATTAAGGTGGCCATCGTAGCTCTTCTCTTTACATTCTCTTTTATCAACTGCATTTTCAATTTACGTAAATATTGTCACCTTTTTCCTATAACTACTTCATTTACCTTCAAGATTACCATGGCCTTTATGCCTTCAATATCTAAAAAACGAAAAAAGTGTCAGAGGCCTTTTTTCTTTAGGTCGAATACATTTTTGCTTTTTTGTCAATTTCACTAATTGGTCTTTGCCTACGAGCCATTTTTAAAAACAAAAAAAAGAAAATTTGAACTTTGTTAGACGAAAATTGTATATTGTATTGTATTTATTGCAGAAAATACTATCGCGAAGAGCGTTACACGTAATTTTTTTCGATGTCGGGCACGCGTAAACCATTCAACGTTTACGCTACGGCTAAAACAAATGCTATTACTACGCTATAGACTAAGCGCTGAGCCTATAAGAGGCTACTAAAGATGGGAAATACTTGTGAAGCAGATATAAGATTTTATGATCGAAAAGGTATCAAGTGCGGTTGTTAAAGAAATGGAAGGTAGTTAATTGAATTTCCATTTACCGATACTGCACCAACTAAAAATTTCGGGAGCAAAGATTATGTTTTGTCTCTTGTATGGCCCGAAGGGTCGGTCGAGGACACAAAATGGCTGTTGTAATATCTCTATAATAAACCACATTGACTAAAATAGACTTTTCGTTATAATTTTTAAAATAGTACAAACCGACAATATATTCTGCCTAGGTTTCTAGGTAACAACTGTCAAATATAAACTTCAAATAGGTTGGAAGAAAAGAAATAGTTTGCAATACGAATCATGAATATAAATTATATAGATATTTAAACAGGTACTTAGGCGAACAGATTTTTATAAACTATATAATCTCTCTCATGTATTACATGAGTTAATGGCGAATGAAAAGTGTTCATATTTGTTTTTTTAAATTAAAATTATTTCTTCATTTTTTGTCTTAAATGTATATTTCTTTGATAATATTCTAAAAATCTATAATAAATTATGAAAAACATCAATTTTTTAATATCGAAATTAATTTTAAAATAAAGGGTCTTTCAAATTGAGCAGTTTTTTTTTGTTCTTGAATAAAATAAAGAATTTACGTTGATTTAAAAAACTTTTTATTGATAATTGAAGAATAGTGTATGACATTTAAACACGAAAGACTATATCTGCCAAATGACCACCTTTTGTAGCACCACTCTTTTGTCAAAATTTTAAATGACATTTTGGCATAACCTTATCTCTGGAAATCGATTGCGAATTGTGCTTATAGTCCTGGCTTTTCACGTAACCCCAAAGAAAATAGTCCAATGGTGTCAAATCACATGATCTTGATGGCCAGTTAACATCACCGTTTCTTTTCTCATCCAGGAATGTTTTCTCTCAATAAATTAATTGTTTCATTAGCACAGTAAGATATAGCGCCATCCTGTTGGAACCACATATCCTCTATATCAATATTATTCAATTCAGCCCACAAAAATCCAGTTATTATCTCACGATATTGAACACCATTCACAGTTAAGCTACGGTTTCTTAACAGAGCGGTGCCGTTATTTAGCGGCCGTAATCTGGCGGTGGATGATGTCACTAAAACGTTGAATATGTAAAACACATGGCGTTGAGCTCCTGTAGAGCATTGGAAATGAGTGAAACGTCAAATAGCGGTGCCGCCATTTACATGACGGCCGTCATAGTGGTGACAAACAGTCGTGGGACGTTTTGTCCCAGATAGAGGGGACTACTTTAAAATAGAAAATGTTGTTTTTGTAAGGAATAATAAAGCTTTATATAATGTGAAGAGCAAAGATTATAGAAAAGCCCACTTAAAACATAAAATTTGGAATACGCCACTCTGTAGGACGATTTCTAAATATCTCACTCATACTTTTCATCTTCCGATGATTTTTTATCTTCCAAATATAGTAATAATGCTCGTCCAGATAGTCCATTCTTCATCGCAATACGCTCACTGTCCGTTGACCATCCTTTTTAAGTTGACACCTCTGGTTACCGTTCTTACGGTCGTTTTCTTACGTCCATCGCATCAGGACTTATCACCGCCGCTAGATAATGGCACCGCTTTCTTGGAAGCCGTAGCTTTACAGCTTCACAAGCAGCATTCTGAAAAAAATACGACCCAATTACATCTCCTGACCATAATACAAACCAAATAATGACTCATTTAGGATCTAAAGGTATCTCATGAATCAATCGTGGATTTTGGTTCCTCATCCCAAAAAAGTCAATTTTGTTTATTAACATAAGCACCACTTTCAAAATGTGCTTTATCTGAAAAGATGCTGTTTTGAGAAAAATCATCTGTTTGTTCTTTGATCTAATTGACAAATGCACAACGTTTTGAATGATTCAGTGGCTTTAGTGCTTGTGTTATTTGAACTTTAGATGCAGTCAGGGTTAAATGCTTTTGTAAAATACGCCATGTTATGGATTGACCGAGTTTAAATTGTTGTGAAAGTCGACTAATTGATATTTTTGGGTCTTCAGTAATACTTTCGTATCAAATCAATATGCTCCTGTGGATGACCACTAAGACTACATATTGATTTTCTTTTATCTTCCGCTAAACCATTTTCTTGAAATTTTTAAACAACTCGATTGATAGTGCTTTCAGATGGATGATTATGCAAACCGTAAATATCACCTTATCTTCTAAAAACATTTTTCACTGAACGCCCATTTTTATAAAATAATTCATCAATTCTAACACGTTGTTGTATTGTGTACAACCATTGTGTACTCCATTTTTATAAATGTCGTGCATTACACTTCTGAAGTGAGGGGAGGTCTAAAAAAATTCACAACACGATCTGTTTTTATTCAAGAATTAAAAAAAAAGACCCTCAATTTGAAAGACCTATAAGAGATTACTTTGAAATGTTAATTATATATACATATTTAATTCTAGGTTTCGTTATAAATGCCTATGCCAGAGTAACAAAGTGCCATTGTAGAAGAAGTGTGTGCTATGTTTCTATTATTTGCACACTTTCTTTTTTCATTCTTTTCTATTTCTTACTAGTTGTTTTACCGGATTGACTAAGCGCCTATTTCATCATTCAATTCTTCGTCTGGGTCGTCCGTCTTTTATTCCTGTTGATCCTTCTCATTTTCCAAATTATTGTAGTTGGTATTTTGGATAACATTCTTACTAGGCGACCATCTCATAGCGTAGTCTCTTTCTTATTTCCTTCTTATTTGAAATCTTATCCATCAATTTTAGTGCTGCTAATCGTTTAACAATTATTATTTTACTGGCTTGTAACCTGTATCTTTGTGTCTCTCTGTACATCTTAACAAAATTTATGCTTCATAGACAGTCGATTTTGTCAATTGAACTAATAAAGGTCAAACAATAAACTAGTTGTTCTGTTAAAGCGACACCCAAATATCAAACACCCATTCGATCTTCCTGTATTAAAACCGTAATAACATTAATTTTGAATATTTTACCAATAATACAAGTAATATCGTCGAATTACAATAGATCTCAATTTTAGCTTTAGTCTCATTGATTTGTTGAAATTTTCAAGGAATGACTTTGTGTATGTTGAATCATTTATAACTTAATATAATAACAAATTTAGAACATGCTTATCATGCTTTTCATGCTTGAAAAGTTACTCTATTAATATTTTTACAACTTAAAAATTCTTTAATTGAATGGTTCAAAATGTTTCAGTGATATACGTAAAGATTTCAAACACAAAAAAATGAACTTTTTGCACTTTTTTATATAAAAATACTAAGTGTAAAAACCTACTTTTAGAATATTTATCATTTCCTTTTGCCATGGAATAAGATAAAATATTGAGGCAGCCACGGTTTTCACCCCGAACGTTCAATGCCATGAAAAATGTATCGAGCAGTTTATTCAAAAGAATTGAAGGCGAGAGAATATACGAGCATTCCATCTGTTTTTCTCCACGTACGGCGTAACCTGAGGGAATAGCGCTTAGATTGAAAAAAAAAACAAATTCCTCCCTGACTTGGTGACTGTGTGCTACACGCAAAATGAAATTCATCATTTGACCTGTCAACCGAAATGTTTTTATCTGTATCTCTTCTTTCGTGACTTTATAATAAATTTTAGAATGTATATGCGTCGTAGACGCAGATCATTGATTGCCTCAAAAAATTACTTAGTAAACGTTTTTGATCGATTTTCGGAGGTTTTGCAGTATTTTATCGTCCTGTGACATATTAAGATAAATAATGATGACACAGCATATTTAGAAAACATTAACCACGTAAAATAACTTTCTTCAAAGCAGTATATTTTAGTATATTAATATAAAAGTACACTTGTATGCTTAAATAATGTATACACTTCCTTTCATATAAACTGGGGAATATAAAAAGTTCAGCACCCAGTAAATCAATAGTGGATGAAGGTGGTATATGACAAAATTTTGAACACATTTTTTAAAAAAACTTTTGAATAAATTAAAGTAAAAATTTTCTATGTAAACTTTTTTTGCGTTTGTTTGACTCAAATTGCAACATGTTTAGGTTATTGCCAAGAGCTGTTTTTAACTGAAAGTTTTACTTTAAAAAAATTGACTTTTTCGCAAAACCGAAGAAAAATGTACATAACTCCAATTTCATCCAATGTAAGATTTTACAAAAAAAATCTGATTTATACAAAAGGGATGTATTAAACAAAATCTTCAGTATAAACTTCAGTAATTTCTGGAGATTTTTTTATTTTCGTCAGAGATAGTCCCATATTTCATACGAACTCTTTCAATTTCAATATTGTCAGGTGCTGATGTTATATTCTTATTTTGAAAGATGTTAACCTTTCTAAATAGAACTCTAAGTACATCTAGTCACTTTTTGGTTCCCAAATGATAAATTAAACTGTTGCAAATATTTTGGAATAGGAACATTTTTTAATTTTAAACGTCTCGGGAAGTTTTTTGATTTCATTTCTCTAATTATAACCCGTACATTTTACTTAGATTAAGAAGAGGAGAATTTTTTATGAGGGCCTCTATTTGTAGAGTAGTGGGACTCATCCACTGAAAACTTCTTTATATGTATTATAAAAAAGTTCTTAACTTCTTGGCCTATTTTGTGTGGCCTGTTGAAATAGCTTTCATTATATGATTCTTTATATAAGTAACAACCATAGCCGTCTACTCTTATTCATTTTATACCATCCCTAAATCTCACTGATTCATTAAGTTTATCCTTTTTCCTATTAATCAGGTCAAGTTTTTGTGGCTTAAGTACTTATCTGCTATAAGTACAGCATCCTGTTTTCGTAATACCTATTTTATTCTCCCAAAATCTCTATCGGAATTCAAGTAGGTGTGGCTAACTTCTGGAAATTTGTGGTCAATGCAACAAAAGTATCCCTTCATGATAAAATATTGGTTCAGGCAAACCATGTGGAAATTCTTTTTTGACCAGCACATGAATCCGACCAGATGATCAAGTGGTCTTTTTCCACGATACTTTCATCTACTTCAATATATCTCAGTAAAGAACTACATATTTCCGCACCTCTCTTTGCCATATATTCAGTCCAGGAATCAAAAGTGGCCTTTTCTGTGTTTTTTGCAACAATATGTATACCAAAATTGTAAAACCACAATTGGCGAAGCTAAAATGCCTTAGAAGTCGTTAGTGGCATTGTTTGCTGCATGTATATTATAATGTAAACTATTTTGTTTATTCTTTACTTTTTCTTTGTCCGCTTTGAGCGCTTTATTTCCTGCTGTGTAATTTTCGTTATGCTCTTCCTGTGCATCACCTGCATAACAAGTAGTACATGTATCACTTTTTGGATTCCCAAATAATAAATTATGCTCTGTCACAAAAATTTTATAATAGGAATATTTCATAATTTTAATCGTCTCGGGAAGTTTTTGTTGCTTACATTCTTCTAAAAATAACTCGTAAATTTTACTTAGATTAAAAAGAGAAGAAAGCTATTTTGTGTGTGTTTCTATTTCTAGAGTAGTGAGACTCATCCACTGGAAACCTCTTTATATGTATCATAACAAAGTTCTTAACTTCTTGGTTCTTAAGTTCTTGATATTTTGTGTAGTCTGTTTAAATGCCTTCATCCATTCTTTAGAGGAGAGGCTGACTCCTCCTGAGCTATCTACTTTTTAAAGTTTTTGTATACTATCGATTTTTTCTGCTTATTTGACAAACACAGAGAGCTTCTTTACATACTCTTTCATTACTTCTATTTTTTGTGACACTATTTTATGTTTTATAACACCACTGGTTTTTTATCAATGGATTTTACAGCAATACAGTTTTTTTACGGATCAATGTCAAGTTTGTAAAATTCCTCCAGAAGTATTTGTCTATCTTCTGGGAAGCGAGTGCTACATGAAAGCCATCAATTTTTTTTCGCAGAAAATGTCTTTTTTGGATTCCTTTTTTAAAACAAGAGTATTTATCTAAGATACATGTTCCTCCCCGCGTGCTCCATCTAATACTGCCTTTTTTCTGCATATTTAAATCGCATTTTGGTTTTTTGGAAATGCTTTCCTTAGCGTAAAAGATGTTTTGTTTCCTTTTAATTCCAATTTCTTCATTAATTTCTTCCATATTGTTTGTCCGATTATACATATCAATAACTGAGTTATCAACAGTTATTTTTATGTTGTCATCTTTGGTGCTTCTTGAATTAACAATAACTGTATTTTTAACAGACATTTTCTTTTGTTTTGGCCATTCTTTCAAATTTGCCCTCTGTATAACTAATATATGAAGAACTGCATAGATCTTTATTGTTGGACATGTAGTCAGCATCTCCGTCGTTGTCCAAGACGTTAGAATCGACTGATTTAAATTCTGAAAAAAATTCTGAAAAACCAAACCCCATATTCTAAGTTGAAACTTTCATAAATACTCACAATATAATATAATAAATTGCTTATATTAAAAGACCAGCCGACATATAACTTCATATGTTAACGACATATAAAATAAATCTGATAGGTAGGCAATGACGTAATTTAAGTGGATAACACCGTCATTTACGCAACAAGTTAAATAAACATTATATTTATTATGGATAAATGTGTTATGTGCTCATATCATCTTCGTCCATTCTTTTATTGAGAAATAATGTAACTTACCCCCTTCTTTCATTGTTAAATTAGTACCGGTGTTCCAAATTTCGGTGATTTAATGGTGCCAAGTGAAAACTGAGTATATAATACCTTCATCCAAGGAAAAAAAATATTTAAGAAAAAATGTTAGATAGTATCTTCATTCACACGTGCCTTCAAATATATTTGAATCAACTAAACTGTTTTGAGAATGACTGTTAATCGACATTTACTTGAGGGGAGATATTAACTTGTCCTTATTCGCAGCGCTCAGCACCACAAGGCCTGACCAAAAATTAAATGGAACCTAGAATGTAATTCTGTTTATTTTAGTGATGAGTTTATAAATGTGTCATGATGGAGTAAAATTTTATTATTAATGAGTACGTAGTATCATTGATTTGATTTCTCAATTGCTACAATTATTTTGACCACTTTTCTGCAGCGTTTATGGATATTGAAAGGGTTACAAAGGTTTTGAAATTGCAAAGAAAGCATTTTTTATCTAATAGTACAACACGTCAAAAATATTTTCCCAAAGTTTTAAGTCAATCGGAGTAAAACTCTAGGAGAGAGAGCCCTTTAAAAATCCTCCCAATCGGCTCGACCGGCTGGTAGGTCGCAGGTATATCGAGGCAGCTGCTTAGCTATTTTTTTTTCTTCTCTAATCCGTAAGGATCACCTTTTGTTAACTTTTTTGAAAATAGTCAAACAAAAAAAAATCCGAGAAAAAGCGATTAAAAAAACTTTCTGGCAAAGGTAAGCTTACTGAAAAACTTATCGATATATTAACAGTTTATTACGGACTGGCTATTGTGATTCAGAGCAAAAAATAAAGGACGCTAAAGGAGCAACTTATTTCTATTACAACTCAACGGATCAAAATCCACAGCACAATAAGTGCCGAGCAGCGTTGACTCATGCTGCGCTTAGTAGCGTGTTTCAGGTATAATTGCTATGTCATCATACAAACATGATTACGCTTTATTGCCGAATGATGTTTTATCAGCTATCAACTGCATATATAAAGAATTTAGTAAGGATGTGCTTTTAGAGCGGTGTGTTCGTGGCTTCACGCATAATAATAATGACGGTCTGAACCAACTCATTTGGAAAATTACTCTAAAAATATTTCCTGCTGGTTAAAAAATAGTTGAAATTGCTGCATTAATCATTTCCTGCACTGTCACTGTCAAGAGGCAAGAATTCGTCTCAGGCAATAGCAAAAGGTTGCGCCCAGGACATTGCAGCTGCAGCATGATCTGTGCTTTATGAGGCTGGAATCGACGATTCCATGTAAGTTAAAAAAAAGATCTCCGTTTGATTCCTACATAAAACTTTAATCGTGTTTTACTCAAAACTGTATTTTTGAAGTCGGTGGATACGATTTTTTAAAAACTAATGCACCGATCTTGTTGAAATTTTATACACTTCTTCTAGATAAATTCAACTAATGACTGAACGAAGGACTTTTTTTTTATCACAACTTATTTTACAAGGCAAAACGTTGGAGATTTTACCGAAAATCATACTGCTTGGCATGTAACTCTGCCAAAAATTTTAATTTAATTTTTTTTTTAATCCTTTGTTCAATCAGATGCTATACTCACTTACTAACAGAAACTACTTCTCACTTACTATTTGGTTTTTTGATTGCGGATAAAGAGTCTCCGAAAACCAGTGGGCTGACTTTTGGATGAAAATTTTATAAAATATTGTTCAAATGTTGTTCTTTTATATGTTTAAGGTTTAAATCAAATACTTCTTTTATTATATTAAAAAAATTAGAGAAAATATGTTTTTTGCTCTTCGAAACATAAGTAACCCCTTAATTCCAGATAGTTAACTTTATTTATTTGTTCTGTAGTTTTATTATTTAATTTAATCAGCTCAGATACCAGCTAGATAATTTTCGAAAGCGCACTTATTTATTTTTAAGTAATCCCATCCCATATTTCGCTATTCTATGTTAATACATAGAATAATATAAAGACAAATTGTACAAGAAATTATTAAAAATGATTGAATGAAACAGATTGAATAAAAACAGTCGCACAAATCTGACTATGAGGATCTTGAAAACTAATATAGAAAAGTAAAGTTTTATGTTTAGATATTTAGTGTGGTTCCGACCGGGGTTCGGAACCACACTAAATATCTAAACATAAAACTTTACTTTTCTATATTAGTTTTCAACTACAGCACCACTCTCGGACTATCAACCCTTGGTTTTGTGCTTAACCATAAGTATCTCGAGAAGCCTACCGACTGCCGAGTAACCAACGTAGAAAAACTCTCAAAAGGCCTCGAACTGGGTTAACCGAGGGGTGATTTCTTATCAGATTTTACACTCTTACCTAGAAACATTCACAAGAATATTAGAAAAAGTCGAAAACTAGTATAGAGAAAATATTTTTAAAAGTTAAAAAGAGTTTTTATTTGAATTCGCATTTTCGATTCGTTATTTCATAGATCAATTCTTATATCGGAATCTTTGATATGAGACCCTAAACTCAAAGGGATTAACTACCAAATATCTAACCATTTTTATACAAATTTTCGACGCTCGTTTCGCGAAATATGTTAGCTTTGAAAAATCAGGAGAATCATCTCCTTCATCATGAATTGAATTATCTCCTGACAATACTAATATGGTTGGTTGAAACGCACCTCAAGAAATATAAAAAAGTGATTTGTGTTTAGTAGTAAATCTTTTTGGGTGTGGTTATTTCTATTCTGTATTAAGTAAAATTTTAGACGTGTAGATTTTTAAAGAGAAATTCCAACAAACTGAAAGAAGGAGAAATAACTTATACGATCAGAGATGGATTTGGAAAAAAATCCTAATACAATTTATGAATTTCCACAAGCGCTTTTTTCTTTCCAATTTTAAATAATCGTTTGTTTAAATAACAAGGCTTTCTATTACGATTTGCAAGTTTTTAGATATATTATATTTCCTGAAAATTTGCATATTTTGAACAAATAACTTTTTTACAATACCTCGACGTGCATTTCAATAAATGTGATCATTAGAAGATTTTAATATCTGAAAAATTGAATTGAAGATGGATGGATGGAGATATTTTCAGAACCCTTTTATATTTCTAAAATCACTTAACATATAAAGAATTGAAATGTATAAGTTTTTCAATAATAAACAGATTGGTTTCGGATATTTCTATATACTATTGATAGATAAACTCTGTCGTTTTTAAAACAAAATAAAAAAAAAACAAAATAAACTTTTGAACATAATTCGAACATACTCAAAATGATCCGATTTATTTTTGTGCATGAAATATTTCATTTGAAACATATGAGTTGTCGAACGAATATTTTTTCGTAAATATTTTATTTTCAATTTATCAGTATATTCCATATTTTTATAAGGAGATTCCACTTACCTTGAGGCGATTTTAATGAATATATTTTACATTATTTAATCCATGAAATACAGAGTACATGTCTTCAGAGCTGAAATAATGTATGAAAAACGTTAATGACTAAATTGAAATTATTTATATTTTAATAGAAATACCATATACTAATAACCTAATATCCAGCCAACTTGTACACTTATTAGTAAATTTCACGATGATTACATAAATCTTTAGTAAAAAGCATTATATATATTACAACCTTTTTAGCATCCCTTCTCGAAAAAAACAATGAAATTTAGTAGTATTAGGTTTTAAATTAGTATGGTACAAAACTGTAGCAGAAACTTTTGAATCATTCACACTACTTATTGTTTATTAAAATAGATTTTTAGAATTAAGTGGTATTTTGCGGATGGTGCTCTTTTGTAATGACGGGGAAATCAGTGACGTCAAAGAGAGTGAATCAAAGAGACGATCCACTGCTAGGTTCATCAATAGCACTTCGAATTAAAGAAAAAGTTAGGTAATTAAGGCTTAAGATTAGTACTTAACTTTTTAAAAATATTTTCAGGGTAATTCTCAAAATCTACTAGCAATGAAGTGCTTGATGAAACAATAAAGTTGAACTTAAAATCCTCTTTAAGGTGCAACTAGGTGAAAATCACGTGAAAATTCATTTTATAGCTAACCCACTTTTAACCACTCTCCGATACCTTAACAATTTTATCCCTAGGGCCGCATCTTCCACCTCTCCATACATTTTATTTATTTATTTTTTGTCACGTTATGTTCTTCGACCAATTAATTATATTTATTTAACCTTCAAATGCGCGCGCATTTGAAGGCAGCGGTTGCGCGTAACTTTAAAGACCTTTAAATATATTTGGAACTTAGAAGACAATTTAAAAAGAACTTTTTTATCTATCGCACTTTATTTATTTAGACACATCAATTTTAAATTGGAACAATTGGGTAACAAGTAATTTGCTTAAATATGAAATAAAATTGAATTTATAAAATTACACTTTGGCGCGATCAAATAACAAAAAACACGTCAATTTTTATTATTTACCTTTATTTATCTCTCAATTATAAGTTTAATTATTCATTTGCACGTTTTCTCATCATCAGTCTATTTATCACGGTAACATTCGTTGCAAAGAAATGTAGGTGGTTCCTGCAAATATTCATCAGACATGCTGTACATTGTGGCTTGGATTATCTCGTCTTTTTAGCAGGATATATTTTGCAGCTTCGTTACCTGAGTTTGCGTCACTTATTTAAGTGGACCCTAATTTTTCTTTTGAGTTTTTCAGGAAGGTTGGCCATCGTAGCTCTCTTCTCTGCATACTCTGTTATCTCTTTTTTTCGATAACTAATTTATTTGCCTTCAAGATTACCATGACATATATTCCTGCGATATATAGAAAACAAAAAACGAATATATTTTACTTTTTTGCCAATTTCATCGACTTCTACTTTTGTTTTATTATAAAAAGATACTTGGTTTCTGTTTTTAATTTGTACTTTCATCGATTTTAGTTGCACAATGAAGTAATGATAGTAATACCATAGATCTGTTTTTTGGCAGATACGACACAAGCGTACCCCTGTCAGAAAATCCGAATTGACTAGAATATTCAGGTTTGTCTTTTGCTGTGAAACATTTTGTATTTCTTTTTTATTCTTTCGCTACTAAAAGAATGCTGGTGTACCAATTATCAATGGTCAAATTTCCTCCTGTGTCTAAAATCAGTTTAATCAAGCTGTTTACTGCGTCCATTGTCGCGCTGCTCAACTGATATGGGTCATTTGGTTGCTTATCAGCATAAAGTTTAATATTCAAAACGTAAAATGTCGTTGAATCTACTAGTGGATAAAGTTTGATTCCGTATTTATCAGGTTTGGATTCTATATATTATCTGAATGGACATTTTTTTCGAAAACCTGTCATCATTTCATCAATAACGACGTCCTGTCTCATCCAATAAGGAGATATGATATTCGTAAACTTCTCCAAAATTTCCATTATAAGTGCAACTTTGTCATGAGCACTAATCGGTCTTCGCCTACGAAGCATTTTTAATAATTAAAAATAGAAAATACGAACTTTGTTAGACGATATTGCAAAAATACTATAACGAAGAGCGTTACACATCATTTTTTTGACATCGGGCACCCTTAATCTATTAATATATAATAATAAATAAATAATCGGACTTTTTAATAAACTCAACGAATAAGTCTCAAATTCATTTTTCACACCACATATTAAATTTTTATTCGGGATATAAAGGGTTATCCAAGTGATAATCCGATAATTTTTAGTTTATCTTGAAGAACAAATAATGGCATTGTGTTTAAATGTCCCCATCGGCTTCATCTGGTGGAATGCATTCTGGAAACCCAATTTCCGACTACTCTTTCACACATATCGGGTAGTATATTTTTAATGACGACCTGGATGTTTCGATTAAGGTCAAGAATTGTTCGGGGTTTATTTCTGTAGAGATTTAACTTCATCCAACCAAAAATAATCCAAAGGCGTTAGATCGCATGGTCTTGGTAACCAATTCACATTACCATTTCGCGAAATAACACGTCCAGGAAACTTTTCTTACAATAAATCGATTGTCTGGTGAGATGTGTGACAAGTTGCACAATGCTGTTGAAAGAAAATATAGTTTATATCCACATTTATCAGTTCAGACCAGAGATATTCTGTTAGCAAATTCCTGTAATGTGTACCATTGATGGTAGCACGATATCAATCATCCTCTTCACTAACTTTCTGAATCACTTGAAAATTTTTATTTACCCAAATCTTGCAATTATGTTTGGTCATAAGCCATTAAGCCAGAAGTGCGTTTGGCTTAATTGTATAATGCGTTGGAAAATATTATTTCTCCCCAAACTGGGGGGTCATCTTCCAACTTTCAATTGCTTGCGCTGCTGAATCATTTTATCGTCCCATGATGAATTGTCACAATGTACTGTACACATCAATCTATGAGTCATATTTACATTTCAAATAGTGGTACCGCTATTACGTTTCTAAGTTTCGACAGTCTAATTGGAAGACGCTTTACATTGAAATCGATGCAAAAGATAATAATAAAAATATATGGAGAGGTATATTATAACTTGTCAAGTAACATGTCGCTTCTGAAATGAATTCGATATTAATGCCATAATACTATAAAATTTCAAAAGTGTACGTTTATTTTATTAAAACCATTTCTTCAAAGAAATCTAGTTTGCGGTAATGGAAAATATCTCCATTTCGATAGCGAATTATCCATTAACGCTGACGTTTCCAGCACCTTTGTCGGTGGCGCCGTAGGCATCTCGCCTCCTTCAGACGCTTCTCCCGTTCTGTTTGCGTGTCAGTACCTCGTGTGAGCCCATTCCCCGTGAAATAGGGAACATGTTCATGCATTTCTTCCCAAGATTAAACGATTCGCTCTAAATTGGAGTTTAATTAAAGACCCATCTTCCGGATAGACATGGATTTATTGGCGGAGATTTGGTGTAGATGGCGAACTTCGAAAATTGTTTCGCCGGAAACGGTTATAGGGTTTTATATAAGTAATTATTAGTTTTATTACCACTTAATTTGCTTGTCAGATTATACTTAATATATTACGAAATTAGATTGCTCTTACTAGATTATATTTCATCATAATTAATTTGTACATAAGAATATCAGAGAAAATATTTTATTTTTATTCCTTTTTTGTTATTTTTATTTCCTTAATTGTTATTTAAGCTTTCTCCTAGAACCTTACAATATTTTTAAAACCAAAACCAACCAACCCAACAAATTTTTTTATATTTTAAATAAATATCAGGTGGGGCAAGTATCCCGTTACCGTTTTAATTATTTTTAACTTTTAAAAAGAAAAATAACGAAACGTTTTAAAATAAAATAAAACTACTAGCATCATCTATTGAAACAACATAATCTAAAAGATGTACACGTTCTCTATAAAGAGAGGCCGCATTACAGCGGATTGTCAAATTATAACACTTAAAGTCACATTGCCTTTTGTTACTTCGCCACAAAAACACGTTGAAATAAAGAGTTAATATTAAATTTCGTTTTAAATTCGATAAAACTTTTACATTTGAATTGATGAAAAAAGGTTACGATTGCTTATCCCATACATTTATGTTCGAGTGGTATAAGCGATTGCAGGACAGTCGTGACGCTTTGGAAGAAGCCGGCCAAAAAACAAAAATAGCGATGAGTTGGTGGAAAAAATTCGTGAAATATTACGAATTCTATTGTAAGATGAATAGCGGAGGAATTAAATACGCCCAAAACATGATTATCGAATTTTGATAAACGAAAAGTTTGTATTTTGGTATATATTCAGGACCGTCATTGTTCGTGAATTTGGCGAAAAAACAAGTCTGTATGCTTCAGCATCCTCCGTATTCGCCTGATTGATCTTTGTGTTACTATTTCCTGTTCCCAAAACTCAAACTGGCCATGAAAGGAACATTTTATGACAGTGTTACACAAGTCAAAGAAGCCGTGGCGAAATCTATGCTAACATTGGTTGAACGTTTTGAATTATAAGAAATAATTTTGGCAAAATAACCAATTTTTTTTATTTTGTTTAAAAAGTTTCGTTAGTTTTCCTACATACTGTGTATGCTTACTTCGTCTATAAATCTTGTGTTAATTAATTTTTGAAAATTATATCCCTCAAATGTGAACCAACTTTGTGCCCTTTTTAACACATGTCCAAAACTTCTGTCAACATATCAGTGCATATATAGTGATTGAACCACGTATATTGTACTTGAGTTGCTGTACTGTTTGGAATTTATTTGTAACAAACACTTTCTTTAAAAAATCCCCATAAAAATGATCTGAAACCATCAAATTTTGCATGAAAATCGTTAATTTGATGGAATTGATTTATAGTGGCATTACAGTATTCTAATCATTTAGTTTGTCTCTAGGCAACAGGTGTAGAACAATTTTAATCTTTTAGGAAAATATGTACAGATAACTTCTCAAATCGGCGTAAACTACGTGGGGAACTTCCCAGTTGTGGACCATGTCGTTGAATCCACACTTCTGGAGACTCCTCTACACTTTGCTCCAATGTGCAATCTTTCCAGCGCACTTGGAGTTCTTGCTCTTGGAGCTCTGCTGTGGGCCCTATCTCCAACTATTTAGAATTCTTAAAATTGCTTGAATAAACGATAAATTGTCTTTTGGAGTCTCAAAAACCCGACGATTAGAATATTTTTCATGTTGACTTACAATAATTGAATTATTTTTTAATGTAAATTACCACAATTTTACTGTGTTCTTTTAGTGTGCATTTATCGATAATAAAATTTACACGTCTGCATTACACAAGAGCCAAACCCAAACTGTCACAAATATCATGAAAAGAAAGACGACAAAATAAAATGGTAGCATGAATCTTGCCCCACCCTTTATATCATCCGTGTTTAAAAGGGACTGGGAAATTCTTTTAATTGAGTCTTCCAGTACTGAGTCTCCATCTATCTTTATTTCAGGTGAAAGTATATAAAAAATCATTTCTAATAGCTTCGTCTTCATAAAATGGTGATAGTTTTGTTAAATAACCTCTTAAGATGCGTTTAGGAAAGGCATTTTATTAAAAATTAAATCAATTCTTCTATTGGAACATTCGTGGAAAACACTAAACTCGAAGAGATTTATCCATAAACACCACTGCACTTTTCATTAACCTCCGACGGGCTTTCCCCTAACCAAATCTTCAAATTGAATCATCTCTTTAAAAAAAATACTATTAAGAAATATATATTAATATAAATATATCTCTCTTGTTCATTAGTAATGACACAAAACGTGGCAGTACTTTTTAAGCCTCGGGTGAAGAAATAAGTTAAAGTATAGTTTTAACTTGGAGAAAAGTAACAAAAATGTTTATAGTAACAAAGCAGTGAGACGGAGAGTGACACGCAGTGAGTAGTGGTTTCTAACGTAACAGAGAGAAGAGTTAAGATCATTTGCATCCAGGTCCATTGAGAACAGAACGGAAAAACGTTCAGAACGTATTTTAAATTCTTTGAAATGTTTGACGATCCTAAGAAGCCAAATCTGAATAAAAGATAATTAAAACTACAAGGTGGTTCACGAGAAATGGTCATTTTTTAAAAAGCAAAACTCCATTAACTTTTTTATAAATAAATAATTATTAACGTAACATGCCATTTGTAATGTTTAAGCGCAGAAAATAATGTCATTCAAGTGATGGCCATCTCTATGAACACACGTTTGCAGCCATTCTCAAAAGTTTGTCTCGATTAATTCCTACCTTTCTTGAATTCGATTTTTTATGGCCCAAAGTCGGCAGCTTTGTATATTATCCATCCCATTTAAATGTAAATTACCTTCATCGCTCATGAAGATGGCTAAATCTTCGTTTTCTTCAAACAAATTTGAGCCACTAATCAATATTTGAAAAATGTGAGGTGTGGCCCTACAGCATCGTGGGGCTTTACTAACCCAGTTCTACAGTAGTACCTACAGTAGTACCTACAGTAGTTCTACAGTAGTACCCCAGTATCCTCTCCTTTTTTATTGCGTATAATAATCGTTTTTCCATTAACAGACTGAGTATACTCAATATCACAGTCACATATAGATATAATAAAAATATCTCCCAAAATTTCTGGAAGTCTTCAAAAGTGAAGGTATAATTATAAATTACATTTCAGTTTGGTTCTTTTGATCAATTCTTCTATTGAAATATTCAGTATGAAACATTAAATTTAAAGAGATTTACCATTAAACACCAGATCACTTTATTTAAGTTCCCTACGCGTGTTTCGCTAACCATAATTCAATCATCGCCTGATAGTATTAACATGGTTAGCGAAACGGAAGTCGATAATTTAAATACAGTATTTTGGTGTTTAGTGTTAAATATGTTAATCATTTCTTGATGATTCTAGAATGATTAGGATAAAATCGAGAAGTTAAATAAACTAATTTGGTGTTTAGCGGTAAATCCTTCGGGTTTAGTTGCTTCCTTTGGCTGAAATGGTTTATTTTCTACAACGAAATATAAATATAACTTCTAACCAATCAAAAATACGCGGGGTAGATTCAGTTAGTTCTCAGTTAATAAGTTTATTGCTGTCTAGAACAACATCAGGAACATGTTTTATTAAATATTATTCGTAAAATAATCAAATACATGTTAAAATCGTACATCAGTTTCTATCTGTCGATGTATATTTCAAATCTAATAATTCCCCTTATCTGCTCTAAAACTCTATTTTATATCGTTACGAAACCAAATCCGTTTATATTGATAAAATCTCATCGATGGAGCTGATAACTTGTATCCGTCTTGTCAATCGAATTTCCTCTAAGGTGATTGATCGAAAATTTAAACTGATAATGTTATTACGAGCCCGTCTGACGTCTACATATACACAACTTCCTCTAGTTTACATCGTCTACCAAACATAAACTGGTTAAAACTTCATTTCAGAGTAGGTTGGCAAGATGTAACGCGCCTTCATAGATATATTTAAATTCTGACTCCAGTGTTATATCAGAAATATAAATATTTAAATATTCATATAATTATAATTCGAAATATTTGGTACCGTGAGAAAAAAATGGTAAAGTTTACAAAGTAATATTCATAACATTTACAAATTAAATTCAGTTATTAGTTCACGCTCCATCCAAAAGAAGGAAATTCTGCTATTTGCATTATTTATAGTTTTTGTAAATTCATTGGATATTAATTTTTGGACATATCCCATACCAGACTTGTTGTATGAGTTGTGTAAATAAAGTAATGAGATTGCTGACGTAGCATTCGATCTGGTAACACTGTTGAAGTCTCCTGTAGAGAAGACACAGGCTAACATCAACTAACATCAAGTTTGAACTACCTAGATTAACTTGGTGGTTCTTTGCAATTCTTTTTGATCTTCTTTTTTCATTCTTCATTATTCTTTATCTTCATTTCATAATCCCAAATTCATTGATCAAAATTTGTTAACGATCAACTCTTCTCTGATAATTCTGATCATCAACCGACTATCAGAACGCACAGGATCCTTCTGCGAATACCTAACTGCTGAAGTTTTGCAAAAATTTTCCTAACACTGTGTCCAATTCTGAAACAAAACTTAATAGCCCACGATTGCTGGAAATTGTTGTCACTCATTTTCAGAATGCACTAGAAAAATTCGGTTTGCGAAAGATATTTTTAAGAACCTCCACCTGGCGTGAAGATGTTGGCCTGCCTCCGCTACAAAGGGTCTCAAACACACTCAAAGAGATTAGCAAAACGGGTCCAAAAGTTAAAAGCAAGTGATTTGGTCTATAGTGGTAAATCTCCTTAAATTTAGTGTTTTACACCGAAGGTTTCAACAGAAGAATTTACAATGTTACTAATAACTTCCTGCATGAATTGTAATGTACATGCTGAAATATGGCATATCGACAACCAAAGATATTGTTCTACATCGAAAAAGGCGCATGACTATTAGGAAACTATTAAGAAGCATCTAAAGTATTTTTTAAATGATCCAGATATATACTTACTTTTGCTTACGATGAATATGTGAGAAGGTGCCTAGCAATGCTACTATTGTTATTTCCGGATACATAAATAGCGACCCTCGTATATTTATGGATAGCTTGCTAACAATAATAACTTCAATGTAAACATTGATATTATTATTATAATGGTAAATTACTAGGGCGTAACAAAAATATTTGATTTTTTGCTATTGCTTGTTGGTTAGTTATGGTTAGTACGTAGTTTTAACTTGGATGAAAGTAATTTCAAAAAAACAAAAGTTTTTATAGCAACAAAGCAGTGAGATGGAATGAGATGGAAAAAATGTCCAGAACTTATTTCAAAATCTTCGAAAGATTCGATCAACAACATGAGTCAAACCTGAATAATAAGTAATGTAAACTGCAAGGTGGTTCACTGGAAATTAATATTTTTTAAAGAAGCATAACTTCATTAATTCCTTTATAAACAAATATTTATTAACATAAAAATAATCATTTTTAATGCTTAAGTACTGAAAATAATGTCATTCAAGTGATATCCATTTTTACGAACACACGCTAGCAGCCCTAAAAAATGTCAACCTACAGTTATTACTCGAAATATAGGCCGATGATTTAAATAACTTCAACCCATTTTTGAGTCAATAGAGTTATTGCCTCCTCTTCAGTACCACGATGAATCTTTAGAGGCAAGAAACTCGACGTAGCCAGGTTTTACCTCTTCTTCATTCCTGATTTTTTTTCCTCGCAAAAAAATTAGTCATGGACGAGAACAAGTTGTAATACTACAGAGCGAGGTCGGAGCTCTATGCTAGGCGAAGGAGGAGTTTACACTTTTCAAGTGGTCTGATGAAGGATATGATCTTGCATTGTCTTCCTGCAAGGCTTTTTTTATCAAACAGCGTGTATTCTCTCAAGTTAAGCCGAACAAACTTCTGAATGTATTGTCCTACCATCAAGAACCATCTCAAAGCGAATTATTCTTTTAAAGTTCTGCCAAATACATAGCATAGCCCTTTTGACAAATATTTCCAGCCATTAAAACGGTTCAAATAAATACATTTTTCATCTCAGGTATACAATTCGTTTGATGAATCGAAAAATCAGTAGAGTTTTTGAGGAAAGTGACAATTCATGAGGGATGCTTCTATAGACCTTTGGCACTATTCCTATGCCTCGCAAATGCCAGTTATGGATAATGTAGGATACTTTTAATTCCCCTGAAAGTTTCCTAGTACTTGTTTTAGGATCTTCAGCCACAACTGCTCTTAAAACGACGACATCGAGAGATAGTGGACCACTTGATCCTCCTCTATTTTGAAGACTAATGTCTCCCTCCTAGAACTTTTTAAACCAGACCAAAGCGCTGCGAATTTATACGAGTGGCATTAGTTGCTTTAAAAGTTATTTTTTAAATAACATCTTAAAATTGCGCTAATTTCGCGACTTGTTCCATTCATTTTATCATATTTGTTTAAAAACGTCTAGTGAATATTTTGCAGTGGGATTAATTTAGTACTAAAGAACAAGTGTATTGTCAGTATTAAATCGGAATAAACCTCTGACTGGTAAAATTAATCCTTTTAACGCAAATATTTTTGTTACATCCTGACATAAAACATTTTATATTTAATTAACTTCAGCTTTATTAAATTGATAAAGGATAATAATATCTTAATCACCTCACTAATGAATAAAAGAATATGACTCTCAGAAAAGTTAATCTTGCTTACGCTTATATACTAATATCTTAATCCCTCGAAAGTTTAATCCTTCTTGTTTTCTTTTTTGGCGCTGATTAACTGGAAAATACATAACCAAAAACTTTGTCGTTTAAAGTGAGTAAAAAGCGAAGTGTATAACCCAGAAGCCGTTAGAGAAAGTCGATTTTACCGCGGTCTAGGCTGCTATTTAGCATGTTAAGTGCAGGTGACGAATTGCTATATAACTTTCCAGTAACCGCAGAGTCTCAAAGCTGGGATTGAAGTTTGCCTAATTAGTTGGCGGTATTTTTTTGCAGCCGAACCAGGAATGTTTTTTATAGTCCGTATCAAAGAACTTTTTCAGTCTATTCTTCGCTGGTTTTCGTATTTGTTCTTTAGTCTTTTCTAATTACGCCACTTTATGTGTAGATGGAGAGAAACAATAATTTATTTAAGTTTAAACCAACAATATAAAATACTGTGTAAGGTTAATCAATTTGCAACTTAAATTAAATAAATAGAAATATATACTAGAATAGAGTGTATACAGACTTTTTCGATAGATGGCGGAGCGATTGCAAAGATGAGTACATTTCTGAAAAATAGGTTCCTTCCTAGTAAAAAAAATAGATGAAATAGTATTATGAGGTTCCTTCAGATTTCATAGTTCATAAGTGGTTTACAGAGTTTTGATGTGTTCGAATCAACGCTCTTCGCTCAGGACGCCACCATAAGATCATTAAGGAAACCCATAAATTGACCAATTGTAAGGCTAGAAAAAATATGCACAACATGAAGAAATCATCGCCTAATTAGAGCACAGTTTTATCGAGTTCGACGAGTCGTACTTTTTGGAGAGCATAACAAAGGTGAACAATTGTACGAAATACATCAAGCGCAACGAAAACTGCGATGAAAAATAAATAGATTTTCAATAAAAAAATAATAATTCATTTGAAGTGTCTTACTTTTCTAATGTATTAAAAATTATCAGTAAACCTTATTCGAAAGTGTAAGATACAAACTATATTCGCTCAATTGTTCTTTCAATGTCTATTTCATTTAATTTAATTGTATTTATAATATCCTCCAATTTTTCCTATTTATCGCTGTTAGTCTATTTTATTTAATTCTTGCTTAATAAGTATATGATAATTTCATTCCATATCTTCGCAGGTCTTCCACTTGACTGTGTACATTGTATTTTCGGCACCCATATCCCATTAAATGTTGCTTGTGTAGCTCACTATTACTCCACTCTTGCAACCACTTTTCTTTATTCCCTCTAATACGATATCAACTTGAATTCTTCGATAATATTAAGTTACGAATTTCATGTATTTTTGTAATTGGTGGTACAGATCTAAGATATATATATATATATATATATATATATATATATATATATATATATATATATATATATATATATATATATATATATATATATATATTTTCGCGGGTGTGAAATAAAACGATAGTTTCTCAGGTATCCCGTATTAGCTTAATGTCCACCGATGTACGGTTTCACTGACGTTTCGATGGAATCTCATCCACCATTTTCAAAGCGTTTACTCAACAACGAAACACCGTCCAGTAAACGCTTTGAAAAAGATGGAATTATTTAGGACCATATATATATATATATATATATATATATATATATATATATATATATATATATATATATATATATATATATATATATATATATATATATATATATATTAGTATTAGTCTGGAAGTACATCCGATCGTTTGTGTCCCCTTTGTTGGAAATGTGCATACTTTTCGCCAAGGGCGCATTTTGGCGAAACGTCTGCACATTCCCAACAAACGGAACACAAACCATCGGATGTATTGTACTCTCGGACTAATAGTCTTCCATATATATATATGAACATTTTGTTAAGTGCTTGACCGGGAACGAGCCCACCCATCCCTTCAATTGGAGGGCATATGTTTCGCCTCTCATGTTCAGGCTCTTCAGGGTATCGACATATGCTCTCTAGTCAAGAATAGGAAGACCCTATCCACTGTCAACCATCCATACCTTCGCCGGCTTCCAGTCGAATGGCGTATAAATGCAATGTTAGACTTCTTTGGATAGCGTATATGTGTGTATATAAAACAGCGTATATAAAACAGAAATCTTTCACCCTTTCTCCACGTGGTGCCACCGATCGCCTTCGCCCAACTGTCCACCATACGACGTCACGTGTCTCTCGGGCCGGTTTCTAGCCTTTCAGCCGTCATCAGCCGAGCTCCAGACGAACGCAAAGAAAGCAGTTGGGAGAAACGATCGGGGCCAGGCCAGGTCAACTGGCCATTTTAATGACGGGTTGTGAAACCTGAAACCTCGGGTATATCACTAGGTATGCCCACAAGGTAGCGTAACGGAACCGTGGAAGGAAATGTTACAGAAATGTTTCACCCTTTCTCCACGTGGTGCCACCGATCGCCCTCGCCCAGCTGTTGATCAGATCGGATTTCTGTAATATTTCCCTCCACGGTTCCGTTACCCTAGCTTGTTTAAATATATATATATATATATATATATATATATATATATATATATATATATATATATATATATATATATATATGCTGTCCAAAGAAGTCCAACTAAGTCTAATTTCTTTGTTGTAAAAAAAACACTTTCAATAATAATATAAATAAAATAATAAAATATAAACAATATTTCTATGCCATTTACTCCGTACGTTTCCGCATAAATTTAGTTTGTTTTCTTACAAAACAAAAGAAAACTTATAGATTGTCATTTAATGTCAAAGTTACAATTACTAGCACTAATTTTTCATACTGTAATACGTAGTTTTAAACGATTCGCGTCACATTAAGAACCACATGATTAATAATTTAATCAAACTAACTGTGCAAATGTCGACCCCGCCATTCCATTCCAAGTGAAAGAAGCTTCGTCGGTTGATAAAATATTTAACAAAATAATTGGATTCCTTTGATTTTGGTTAATAAACACTAAATTTTAATGCTGACACCTATAAAATTAATGACTATAAAAATACGTAAAAGACCGATTTTTTTCTTGGCTGTATATTTATCTCAATAATTCAACTTTTTTTCTTCTCTTTTCTTAAATTACTCAAATAAAGAGTGATTTTTTAGTGTGCAAACTTCCGATACGGGTCGCTGCCAAACGAACTGTGAGTTTCGTGCAAGTCTGTAAATATATGTCTCGATAGACTGGCAAAACATCATGGAACGTTTAACATCAGAGCAACGCTTGCAAATTATCGCAATGTACTATCAAAATCAGTGTTCTGTGCGCCAGACTTATAGAGCACTACGTGAATGTGAGCTTCCTAATGTATTCGGCGAATTATCGACAAATTCCAAAAGGATTTTATGCTGCTCGATATTAAGACAAACAACTGTGCGTTTCGAAGAAAATATTGCCGCTGTTGCTGGCAGTGTTGAAGATCGAAATTTTTGTTATTCGACTACGTGGATTATTTAATTCCGAATTTGAATGGTATTGATTTGGAGGAGGTATGGTTCCAACAAGACGACTCCACATATCATACAGCCAACGCAACAATCGATTTTTGAGGGAACAATTTGGTGATATAATTATTTCGAGGAACAGATATGTTAATTGGCCACATGGTTTTACTCCTTTCGATTATTTTCTTTGGAATTTTGTTAAATATTGGATTTAGGCCATAAACCAGTAATTATTGATGCCTTGGAAGCCAACATAAATCGGACAATTGCAAATATAAGACCCCAATTGCTTAAAAAAGTGGTAGAAAATGTATTGATAGAATGGGCTTTTGTTAGAAATAGCCGCGGCGGATATTTGTCCGAAATTGTTTTTAAATAGTAATTAATGCCATTGACTGAATTTACTTGTTGTTTCATTTGAATTTAAAGGTCAGATACACTAAAAAAATCACCCTATACAAGAAAGATAAGGCTTCGAAATATTGTATTTTATAATACGGTCCTGGTTTTTCTTCTTACTTGAACCTGACGTGCCATTTTTCGAATACTTGTTAGATGTTTCTCGACAAGATTTAGAATTTCTTTCTCAATTCGTACATTGTCATCCCGCCATATCTGCCCTTCAGAATGTTTTTTTGACATCTAATCTAATACCAATTTTATAGCTGTATTTTCCGCGCCTTAACATGTGGAAAACACGGAATATTTGACTTTTTAAAAAATGACACCGTGCAGAATACAACAGAGTGAATATTTTGTTCAATTTTACTAGGAAAATAGTCGTTTTGTGGAAAAAGGTTTTATCTTTGACAACTAGGAACATATCCGTTTAATAAATACGTAAACAAACACCGTATTTAAGGTGAAGGAAATCTAGAAGAGTTGTGGAACTACTTATTTCAAAAATTCAGTGTTTCATCTAGTTTAAGTTCCGATGGACTCTTCAAGGCTATTAACAAGGACGTAACTTTTTGTAAAGTGACAAAAGATGATGACGTGATCTTATTTTTACAACATAAATGACAACCATTTAAATTTCGAATAGAATAAAAAATATTACATTACAAACTCTCTTTCGTTTAATCTTTTATAAAATCCTTATTGAAAATCCTTATATTTAATTATAATAGCTTCCAGAAAAATACCGAATTGGAATGTAAGCGGCTTTAAAGACAATGAAAATGAGATCATAAATGCACTCAAGAAAACCAACATAAAAATGATTGCACTCACTAAAGCCAAAATAAAAAGAATAGAGGCTTAAGAAATTTAAATTTGTGGAGACAATTTGAAAAAACCAAATCAAATTGGAAACAAAATTGAATGTTTGGAAGTAATTTGAAAAAATTATTAAGTAATAAGATACAGAAAAAGAACCTTAAATTATCGTTGTTAAACGAACTGTGAGTTTACGTGCAAGTCTGTAAATGTATGTCTCAATAATCTGATAAATTATCATGGAGCGTTCAACGTCAGAGCAACGCTCACAAATTGATAAAATTTGTTATCAACATCAGTAAACTTGAAGAGATTTACCACTAAACACCAAAACACTTTTTTGAACTGCTCGACGCACGTTTCGCTAACCATGTTAGCATCATCAGGAGATGATTTAATCTAATTCTAAAACCAAACTATGTTATATTTATATGAAAACCATACCTAACGAAGCGTGTAAAAATCATGAACCGTGAAGTGTACTAAGCCTTACTAATAATTACTAATATCTATACTGTGGTCATGTTCGATTGCATGTTGGGCAACACAAGATTTTTTTTGTGTTGCCCAACCTGCAATCGAATATGACCACAGTATAGATATTAGTAATTTAAGACTAATTAAAAGTGTTAATAATAATAGATCTTTGGATGCATATGAAAGCATTCAAATAGAAAAATGTAAGAAAATCATGAACCGAGATAAAGGACCGATTCCTTTCAGACAACTTTTTCAATTATTAATGTAAGGCTTAGTACACTTCACGGTTCATGATTTTTACACGCTTCGTTAGGTATGGTTTTCATATAAATAGAACATAGTTTAGTTTTAGAATTAGATTAAATCATCTCCTGATGATGCTAACATGGTTAGGGAAACGTGCGTCGAACAGTTCAAAAAAACTGTTTTGGTGTTTAGTGGTAAATCTCTTCAAGTTTAGTGTTTCACACCAAAGGTTCCAATAGAAGAATTGATCAACATCAGTGTTCTGTGCATCAAAGTCTTTTGTGGTGCATATATTCGCCAAATTATCGATACATTCCGCACACACTTCAGCCTACTCGATAAAAAGCTGTGTGTTTCGAAGAAAATATCTCTACTGTTACTGAAAGTATTAATGAAGATCCAGATTTATTAATTCGTTGCCGTCAGCAAGAAGTTGAGCATTGTTATTCGACTACTACATGGTTCCAACACGACGTCTCCACATGTCATACAGCCAAAAACAATTCGGTGAGAAAGTTATTTGTTATAGCAGCAAATAGCAGCAATTTGTGCGTTTTTTAACACATTTTAACTTTTGTAAACATATCTGGTGTTAATGCAGCGATTTCAGCATGGCCGTTGTTCTTGAGTTGCAGTATACTATGGGTCTGATTTATGTAATCCTTTGTGTTCAAAAATCTCCAAAAAAAAAAACCCCGAAAGACCAAATTAATTTTGCATGATAATTATTAATTTGATAGAAGTGGTTTATGATAACATTATCGTATTCTAATCGCTTATTATAGTATGTAAGTAACTGGTCTTGAGCAGTTTGAACCTTAAAAGGAAACATGTGCAGGTCACTTCCCAAAATTGAGCATAAACTGCTTGGAGATAATTCTCAATTCTGCACAGCGTCGTCGAATCATCGGTTCTGAAAACTTCTTCACGCTCTGCTCCACAGGTACAATATTTTCAGGGATTTCTGTTCTTGGACCTCCGCTGCAGAGCATATCTGTTCCAAATTCTTAAAACTGCTTAAATAAACGATAAATTGTCTTTTTATGAGGCGCAGGATAATTAAATTAGAATATTTTCGCCTATAATCACATTGAATTGCAATTATTGAATTATTCATTTAATGTAAATTACAATAATTTTACTGCGTCCTTTTAACATGTATTTATCCATAATAAATCTTACACGTCTGCACTACCAAACCAAGCCAAACCAAACCATACCATCGCAAATATCAATCTTTATTTTAAATATATTGTGGTCAATAAGTTCACCAAAGAGGGTAAAATAAAAAATGAGGAATGAAAGATTAAAAATAAAAAAGAGGCAACTCTAATCGAATTATTATTAATAAAAAAATAGATTTTAAGGAAGAGTTATTTGATTTGGCATCACTGCTCGGGTGTGATTATTAATTTTAAGTAATTGGATAAAATATTTTTTGAAGTAATATGTGTTTTAACCTACAATATGCGGAAGTTTGAATAAGATATCCGATTAATAGTTAACTAATTACGTAATCTGAATCGAAAATTACGGAAGTTTTAAACGGAAAATATGGAAAGCATATTAATAGTATTTTAAGAAATAATAAGTCAAGATTAAAAGTACATTTCGGAAACCTTTAAAACCTCATTACTTTTTTTGTATGAGCATTACCTTGCTGGGAGATTTTGCCCGAATTTTCTGTACATAACTTTGTAGAATCGTTAAAATTTATTTATTTAATTATTTCTAATTTTAATTACAACCATTTTGCTGCATCCTTTTAGCATGTATTTATTATTATTTTTGCAAAAAATAAATGCGCTAAAACAAATTGACAGAGAGATACTTGCTCCACCTTTTATTTGAAATATATTGTAGTCAACAAGTCCACCGACGAGATTGCAATAAGGAGTGAAGAATTAAAGATTAAAAATAGGAAAGAATTAACCAGAAATCGATTTATTATTAGTAAAAAGAATATATTTCAACAAAGTATTAAACACGGCATTTCAAAAAGTAATTGAAGTTTTTAAATTAACAAAAATCTATTAGTTATTTTTCCAAAATTATTTATTTTTATTCAACATACATCCCTACCTCATCAATACACCACTGGGCACGTTCAACCAATGTAAGCATGGATTTTTTATGTAATTTTTAGGAATCGCCTCAATGAGTCGCAGTGAGCATCATCACAGCTTCTTGGACTTGAGCGTAACATTGTTAAAACGTTCCTTTCATGACCTGTTTCTGTTTCGGGAACACGAACTAGTCACACGGAGATAAATCAGACGAATACGGATGATGTTGAAGCGCACTGACTTGTTTTTTTCCCAAAAATTTACAAATAGAGACGGCCATGTGAAATTGAATACATTTTTGCCAAAAATTTTCGAATAGAGACGGTCATGTGACATTCAGTGCATTATCGTGCAACAAAAACCAATTTTCCGGCGCTCAATATTCCGACTCACTCGAACAATTCTGTTTCACAAACGCTCAAACACCAAACTAATATTCATCAGTGACTTTTTGACCCTGTGGAACAAATTCCCGAAGTATAATACCTTTAGAGTAGTTAAAACAAAATTGTCTTATTTCGTGGCTTCTAAAAACGCAATATTTTCAATTTCGGAGAACCTGGGAAATTTCATGTATCACTTTGACGCTTTGTTTGAGGATCGTACTTGAAGCATCCTATACTATCCTGAAATCACTTATACCTGTCGAACACACATGTACGGGATAAATAAACATAACCATAAACTTTTTCATTAATTCAAATGTTTCTGTAAAAGTTTTACCGAGCTTGAAACAAAATATAACATTGGCTTTTTGTTCCATCGTGTTTTTGTAACGAGTTGTCAAAAGGTACTGTCACCTTAAAGTTAACAGTCCGTTAATCGATTCTAGTTATAGCGTCTCATTTTATAGAGGAGATAAACAGCTTTCAAGTTATATATTGTTCCAATAGATGGCGCTAGTACTTTTCTTAAATTAAAAAAAATCCTTTATTTGTCCAACTAAATATCTCTGATTTGGTTTCACTGCTCCTTTTTTATTATTAATTTTAGTTATTGGAGTAATTATTTCATCCAATTACTACCTTCTAATAAAGAGTGTTCCAATAGGTACTTCGGGATATAAATTTATGGCCGTTTGCAAAATTGGAAAGAAAATTTTAATATTTGGGGAAGTCTAATATAATATAGATTGATTGCAGAAGAACTATGACATGTTCGTAATGAGTAACACAATGGTGTGCATTGTGGGCTAGAGGGGTTATAGGGTTATTTTTTCATGAAAATGGGGATGGTTAAAGGGTAAATGTGAATGGCGAACTGTACCTCATTATATTAAGAAACAGTATATTATTTAAGTAATTGATGAAATTGAACCCCAATTATGCCTAATTGTTATTTACAATTTTATACAAAGAATGGCCTGTAATCTGTAGAAACAACCGAAGGGACATTTGAAGAATATTATTTTTAAAACATGCCATTTCTCTACTTTTTGATGAAATACAATTTGATAAATAACATGCCTGTTATTTTTCTTTGGTCTTGGTCTTATTTAAAATTATTGGTCTTCAAACACCAAACACCAAACTAATATTCATCAGTGACTTTTTGACCCTGTGGAACAAATTCCCGAAGTATTACCTGTGGAGTATTTAAAATTATTGGTCTTATTTAAAAAGGAAATCCCGCAGGTCATATTGGGACATCCTCTATATCTAACATTCGTTTTGCTATAAGAATATTATCTTGTTGACGAATTTCAGAATTTTCTGCACATTCCGCTCGGCAATTAGGTTACTTCGAATTAACACCAAAGGTAAGATCTTCTAACATATAACTCTTCACATAACAGTCCCTAGAGTCTTAGAGTGCGATGCAGATACTTTCCTATAAAAACAAGAGAGATTGTAATGTGTTTATGACAATGTGATCACAATACATCATTAAATACAGCTCCATTCCGTTATACATCTTAGACAGAATATTAGAATGTAATACAAACAAGGGTGTATACCAAAAAAATACCATATGATCATATTCAACGCCACATAATTCGTATTTGAATTAGGTCATCCATACTATGTAAATAATTGGTTTACAACTCCTGTTGAAATGGCAGTTTCAATTCAATCACCTTTTGTAGGCCGAGATGATATAAATTCTTATATTTTTAAAATCACCACCAAAAACAATATATTAATTTTTGAAAACAAGTTTGAAGTCGCCATTGTCAATTAACATAGCACAGTTGTTTTACAGTAAAGGAAGCCCTTTATTCATTATTTTATTTAAACTTAAATTGAACAATACCTTTAGTACAATAACATATTAAATAAACATGACCGAAAAATGAAATTAAAACCCGAAAAGGACATATTATGTAATAAGTCAACGAAAAGTGTATAATTTCAATCACAGGACTTTAGCCGTATAAAGTCAGATCGTTACAGTATTCACGGTCTTGGAGGGCTTTGATGCTTTGAGGACTTTGATGAAATTTGCGACTCTGTATAAAATTCATCACCGATACGATGTTGCGAATTTTGGTAAAGTTCCACGCATCTCGATTTTTTTTTATTTTTGCTTTCTACATATTGACTTAGGAGCGAATAAAAAAAACAAATATTGACTGATATTTTCATTACTTAAAATGAAAAAATAAAACCATATAAGAATATTTTACATTTTATATTATTAATTTTTTTTTAATATATTTTAAAATGCGATTTATTAATGGTTTTGCCTGTTCTTTTATTGATTTTGTTCAAGGTAAAGCAATATTTATTCCTAGCTACTTGAAATTTAAAAGTGAAAAATTAATACAAACATAATAAGAAAGCTTTAGTGTATATGGAATTCTTACTAGTTATCAAATTTATAATTGATTTCCTTATTACTAAATAAGACATGTTATTTATAGATTCAGTTAATGACAAATATGTATATAGTGAACATACACATATAATGAATATAAAAATAATTTATTCGGAAGTATTAGAAGTTCATGCCAATTCCCACTGTTAAGAATCAGGGGTTAGGGCGCTTAATTACAGGCCTAACAATTAGAGGAACTTAGGTTCTTTATGACTAGAATAGTGGAATAATCTTAATTCTATCTAAAATTCTATAGCTTATCTCTAAACTTTAAAATATAATAGATTACAGCATTTCAGTCTATGCATCTTTTGGCTATTATCCAGGAGACTGACAGCAAGGGAATTGGGGTGTACTTCAAGTCGCGATAGATACTTCACATTCAGAGGCATCAGTAATTATTCTCAGGGTTTTGAAGTGGAATCTTTGATGTATCTCTGTATTGGATACATCCGCATTACCCCACAATTGTATGCCGTAACTCCATAGGGGTTTGAGGATCACTTTGTAGATGGCTAACTTGTTAACCAACGATAGTTTGGATTTTCTATCTATTCACCAGTAGACTTTGAATAATTTTAAGCCAGCTTGCTTAATCTTGGTAAAAATGTGTTGTTTCCAGTTTAGTATTCGGTCAACTCTCATTCCAAGATATTTTGCACAGTCTGCCTGGGGAGTTGATGTCCATTAAGTATTACACTCGGACATGATTCCTTTCTTAATTTTTTCTGTATCAAAATTTTTATCAAGAGTTTCCCGAAGCTTCTCAGATGCATATCTTGGTACCCTGCTTATTGCAATAACCATAGTATCATCTGCAAAGGTGTCGATAAACGTGTTTGGTGTAGTTGGTAGGTCAACACTGAAGATTTGAAACTCTTTGTTAACCCACTCCATGTTTACGGTTTGACGTATTGGGATGACAACTATGACTGAACAACTATTGAACGTATTGGGAAACTATTTACAATAGTTTAGAAATTTATATATATATATATATATATATATATATATATATATATATATATATATATATATATATATATATATATATATATATATATATATATATACAAGGCGTTGCATAACTTATTCACCATAGAGCAACTGGTAATAGTAGAGATCAAAATAAGAGGACTTAATAAATACGTTGCCAAATGTTAGTTATTAAAAAGATACAGGGTGTTGAAAGTGAAACTAAATTTTAAATTTAAAAAAAAATGAAATAATTTATAAACGATTGAAGATATCAGGTTCAAAATCGGAATAGTTGAGTTTCTAAAGGTGACAAATCCGATTTTGGTACTAGTTTGAGCCTAGTTCCTAGAGGGCGCTTGCTACCTACTTTGTGAGAAATTAACTCGCTCATATTTTTTTACCCTCTAAAGCTGAGAATATTTTGTCTTCAAAATATTATACTTGTAAAGTATGGAACCCAAAACACTTTCTTGAGGTACTCCTGATTTTATCGGATATATGTTGGTTATTTCTCTTTTATATTTGACACCAAAGTATCTGTTCGTCAAATATGATTACAATACCTGATAGTATGGGGTAGGAAATTTTGATTTAAGTTTGAATAGTGGGCCTGAGTGCCATACTCTATCAAAGGCTTGTGTAATATCAAAGAATGTCGCCAAGCAGTAATTTATATTTTCAAAAGCGTTATTAATAATTTTCACTAGTCCTTGCACCTGTTCCATTGTTATGTGTCTTTGGCGAAATCCGAACTGGTGTTCTGGAATGATATTTAGTTCGTCAAGCAATGGCTTCAGTCTCTTTAGGAAGAACTTCTCAAAAAGCTTTGATAACACAGGCAAAAGTGTAATGGGTTTAAATGGTGATGCTTCCTCCAAAAGTTTACCAGGTTTTGGAATCAATATGATTTGTCGTATTTTCCACTGTGACGGATAATGGCCGATTCTAACTATTACATTATAAATTTCTGTAAGGATAGCTAATGCTTTTTCCGGTAATTGTTTAACGACGTGCCCAGTTATAAGGTCAAATTCTGAACTTTTTTTGAGTTGAGGTTTGTAAGAATCATAGCCTTAACTGCACTAATTTGTATGGTTTTAATGGGAGTGTCATTTGGAATGGTGTTTCAAGATATGAGGTTATTTATTCATCTTCTTCTCAAAAAGTTTTTATTGGAAATGGCTACAAAGCATTAACTAGATGAATTGTGAAAGCTTCAGCATTATTATTACAGATGCATATGAAAGCATTGAAATAGAAAACCATGAGGAGGGAAAATGGACCAACTTTTCGAATTATTAATGTAAAACTTAGTTAACTTCACGGTTCATGATTTTTAAACGTTTCATTAGGTACGGTTATTATATATATAGAACATAATTTAATTTTCGGAATTAAATTGAATCATCTCCTGAGGATGCTATTATGATTAGCGAATCGTACATCCAGAAGTTTAAATAAGTGATTTGATGTTTGTGGTAAATATCTCCGAGTTTGATGGCATTATATTATTTTGTCAAACATTACCTTTATTTATTCAGTGGCGATGCTTTATAGTAATACGTTAAACACGTATCTGTCTGAGACTCTGAGTTTTAATGGCCCTAATCACAATTAAAACAAAATTGAACTTTTCTTGCTACTTTAATATCTATATCTAAGAAAATGCAATGAATATTTTAGACTTACTTTCAATATTAACAGTGTACCATCCAACAAAATATCTGGTCGCATGCAGATATTCAAAACAGTAACCGGCAGAATAAAACAGAATAATTTTTGATATCAATTAAATGATTATTCTGTATAATAAAATGATAATAAAATAATAATAAAATAATAATATGAAATGAACAAATTATGTTTTTTATTAAAAATATTTAATTTTCACATAATAATATTAATAAATTATATTATATTTCCTGTTCATTTTAACAAACAAAATTTAATATTTCCCTGTTAAGGGGAAAAGAAAAACATCTAAAAATGTGTTCATTACAAAGGGTATTCTTCCTCTTATATCCAGGTTATTAACCTTCACAATAACGCCAGTATGGTTGCTCAGAATATCTGATTTAGCCTCCATCTAATAAAAGCCGTCATATTTCGCCCCTTCATTTGCACCGAGGGCAATCTCGCGACAAGCCAAAATAAAAGCAACTCAAGCTCGCTATAAAACAACATCGACAAAACTAGAAACATCGCATCGGTGAGTTGAATTTGTACTCCTAACTTTATTGTTTTCGTTTCAGTAGAACGTACGTATTTTTGTTGTTTTTGAATTCGACAGTGTTGAACTCGATAAAAACAATTGAACATGGTGTTAAAATTTAATGTTTTCTGGCGCTTTAAATCAAATAGTTTACAATTAAAGTAGAAAATGTGTTGTAGTATTATTTTGTATTTGTTTAAACTCCATTAAAACCATGAGTGCATAGAAATAATCGCATGAATTGATAATGAATTTGCACATACTTTCATATATATATATATATATATATATATATATATATATATATATATATATATATATATATATATATATATATATATATATAGATATGTATATATATTGAGCTACCAAATATTATTATATTAAAAACATAGTGTTTTTAATATATAATATATTGGAATTTGCCTGGAAAGTCTTAGATCAGTACGTTCTACCCGTTATGACATACGGAAGTGAAACCTGGGCACAGAGGGGAATGGAAAGATGTATGCTCGGCATTACAAGGCGAGACAGAAAGTCCTGCGCTTGGATCAGGGAACAAACAAAAGTCTGCGACATCACTGGAAGAGCAAAGCAATTGAAATGGAGATGAGCAGGCCACATAGCGAGGCAATGGGACGACAGATGGACCAAGGCAATCCTGCTGTGGATACCGCTTGATCGCAAACGTGCGCGAAGAAGACCGAAAGCACGATGGATTGATGACATCGTTAAGTATATTGGATGTATGATGTAAATTGTACCAGGTGTCCCATTAAGGATGGATCGCGGACGTATCTTGAAAGCTATTTATCCCACAGCTTTGGGGAAAAAAAATTGTACTAAAAATGATCATGAGAAATTCACCAAAAATATTTTTAAGTTTCTAAAATGACCGCAAGAGGGCGTGATGAGCTAAACATTTTTAAAAATAATTTTTTTGTGTATTTTCAAGTGTTAACCGAGTAAGAAAAATTCTCAGTTATAATTAGCAAACTGTCTCCTACAACTTTGTTTTATGACATTTTGTCGTAATTTCACGAATAGGGGGGTGGGGGGGGGGGGGGGTGTGTGATCGAGTTTTACCTATTGAGATAAAAAGTCGTCTAATGTCTGTTTGCCTTAACGGATTTTCCTCAATTTGGATTCATTGAAAAGGCAATTGCTGGGACAATCAGATAATCTGGGAGATAAATAATTTAGTTTATAAATGAAACCGGGAGGTGGCGTTATATTCAACAATAGTTTTTTGAAGTTTTTTGAAGTATATATATATATATATATATATATATATATATATATATATATATATATATATATATATATATATATATATATATATATCATCATATGGGTGACATCTCAGAGCCTTTTGAAATTAAAACTGGAGTGAGACAAGGGGATCGACTCTCGTCACTCTTATTTAACTCTTCTAGAAAAAGTAGTACAGGAGTGGCGTGTAAAAAACAGCCCTGCATATTGACCAGCCCATTAAACTGGGGAGAACCATCATTAAAATAGATTGTCTGGAGTTTGCTGATGGTTTCTGCTGGCAATTTTAGCTCAAGATAAATTAACGGCACAAAAACAGATTGAAATCATAAAAGAAACAACAGAAAAGGTAAGACTCTAAATTTCCTTTTAAAAGACACCATACATGACCTGCAATAGACTAAGAACATTGTTTCTAAAAACAACATATGGTAACACCAGACGAATCTCTCAATTCAAATATTTGGGTGAATTAATCACGCAAAACGGGTTGGAAAAAGTGACCAAATAGGGTAGATGTCCAAAAATGCGTTGGAAACTGCATTGGGACTTACACAAAAAATGCATATCTAAAAACACAAAACTGAGGCATTACAACGCAGTTATTAAGCCAGAGTGTATATATGGCACAGAAACGCTCATTTTGCACTCAAAAACGCTCAAAATCATAAGAACAATCTTAGGCTCCAAACAAATAAATAGAACAATACACCGACTTCGAGAAAACCAAGAAATCAAACAATACACAGATATACATAGTGATATGAGAAAAAGAAGACTTGAGTTTTTCGGACAGATAAAACGGATAAATCCGAGTTGGCTAACTAGACAAATAGTTGAATTTTATGAAAATTGCAGTAGAGCTAAAACAGAAACAATTAAATGGATTGCTGCAAGTACAAAGGACCTAAGATCAGCAAATATTACACAAAGTGAAATTCAGGATAGAAACCGTTTCAGACACAAGGTTGACGTTTGGGAGGTTGGGCAGAGACAAAAATGTAGAAAGACGGGAACAACTTGGTCTGACGAAAGGAAAAAATCTCATAGTGAAAGAATGAAATCGGTATGGGCGCAAAGAAAAGCCAACAACAACAAACGCCTCTAACTGTACTTCGTGTGGTCCATCGGGGCCCTTACTACGTGAATAATAATAACAATAATATAGTCTAGGCTGAGATGATCGATGAATCATGTTTGTAACAATCTATATATATATATAGATATATATTGACTCAACCGAAAAAAAGTTATGAAACTTTCAAAAAATTATTAAAAAAAGGATATTTCATTTCACATTCTATACAATTTTTCAGTTTTTCGGAAAAAACAATTAATTTTTCAAACTTCGCCATTTATTTTTCCTTTTTTTTCCAAAAATCTTCCGATCATTCTATATCTGATGCCACTCATGTCACAAGTGCCCTCGTGCACCAACTTTTCTGTCAATTTTTTTATATTATTTTATTATAAGAACAAAGTTAAATTGCGAAAAAATTGAACATAAATTTTAAAAAATAGAAAGAAAAGTTGGCACGCGATGAGGCTTGTGACATCAAAAATAGAATGAATGGCAGTTTTTTTTGGAAAAAAAAAGAAATCAAATAAAAATGTCGAAAAACTGAAAAATTTTATATAAGATGAATTTAAACATTTTTTTTTTGTATTTTTTTTGACAAGTTGATTCAAAAACGAATAATTAAAAAAAAAACGTCTTATTTGATCAATTTTGGAAGACTTATGACTGGTTGGAAGAGTCATGACTGGACTGATGGAAGGATTCAACCAGTCACGTACTTTACACTCAGGGTACGGAGAATGGACGATGTGGTGGAATTAGTTTCCTCATCAATAGAAAGCTGAAGGACACTATAGTCAAATTTGACAGTATATCTGACCGACTGGCCCAAAGCGTCATTCAGCCCAATAAAAAGTTTATGCTCCAAGTATAAAGCAATAGAGATGAGGAAACTGAGGAATTTTATGACGTGTGGTCTAGATTTTATACACACAAATTTAATGCCAGAATTGGAATAGCAAGGACTAGTGAAAATGCAACTAGCCCATATGGAACTGGTGAGCGGGTTAATTGAGGTGACAGATTACTTGATTTTGCTGAAGGGCAAGAACTTTATATTATGAACTCGTTCTATAAGGAAAAATATCAGCAGAAAATGGATATGGAAAAGTTCATCTGGACTCATAAGTGAAACTAACTACATCATGACCAACGATAAAACAATATTTACCAATTGTATTGTCCTTAACCATTTTAATGTTGGAAGTGACCACTGAATGGTATGAGCAAAAGTAAGGAATAACTGTCGGAGAGACCGCGAAAGAATGGTAAGGTCAAAGAAAGTCAAAGTGGATTCTGGGAAATTGCTGGAGAGGGCTAGCGATTTTGAGATTGCTTTGTTGAACCCGCTTTGCTGTGTTACAAGATTCGGAGGAGATGGAAATATCAGTTCAATATGAAGAAATCACCAACAATGTGCTTCAAACGGCTGCTTCAAAGCACCAGAAGAAAAACTCGACCCTTTTGGCAGGGTCGAGTACACTGAGCTCTGCAAAACTATAAGAAAACTTATCAGAGACGACACGCGTCGGTTCAACATGCAGCTAGTGCAAAAAGCCCTGGAAGAAAACAGAGGAATTTATAAGGCTAAGCAGAAGCTAAAAAAAGAAAAGAACGCAAATTTATGCCTCAATGCTTGAGGATGGCACACTGTGCAGGGTGCGTACGAAAATGTTAGAGGTTGTCAGAAAATTTTATTCCCAGTTATACGAAGATCAGAACCAATCAAAGACAACAATACCCCACTGAAGAACAAATGCCAAATATCCTAGTGGAGTAAGTAGCAAATGCTATAGAATCGATGAAAAAGGGCAGTCTATCTGTCGAAATGCTAAAAGCTGGTGGTCGGACGTTACATAAAACACTGGCAAAATTATACTCAAAATGCCTCAAGGAACAGGAAGTGTCTGACTTATGGAAAAATGCAGAAGTGATCCTTATACATAAAAAATGAGCACAGGAAGATTTAGAAAACTACCGTCCAATAAGCTTCCTATCAGTAATGTACAAAGTATTTTCTAAGGTAATATCTAAAAGAATATTAAAAAAAACTGAATAACGCACAACCAAGAAAACAAGCAGGATTCAGAAGTGGAGAACGAGGTGTACGGCAGGACGGCGCAATATCGCCTATTCTTTTCTCGGATAGGCTTGAAGAATTATTCCGTAAACTGGATTGAGAATACAATGGTGTAAACTTCAATGGTGCAAACTTAAGCCATCTCAGATTTGCAGATGATATCGTTCTGCTTTCATAAGGCCCCAGAGGAGCTGCAAAGATGCATATAAGAGCTGCAAAGGGCTGACGAGCCACTTTGCTTAAAAAATAAACCTGAATAAGAGTCAGGTTATGTTTAATAAATTCGCTCAAGACAGAAGAATTTCAGTTTTAGGAAGGGATTTGCAGATCGTGGACCACTTTATATATCTTGGGCAAATTATTTCAATAGAGAGGGATACCCGCCCGGGAGGTGGAACGACGTGTAAAATATGGCTGGCAGGCATTTGGCAGGCTCAACATAGTGTTTAAGAGCAGACTTCCACTTTGCCTGAAAAAAAAAGTCTTCGATCTGTGAATCCTATCCGTTATGACATACGGAAGTGAAACCTGAATACTCACATCGCAATCAATTCAAAAAATTCCGGAAAACATGTATTACTTGGCATTACAAGACGAGAGAGAAAACCCTGCGCATGGATCAGGGAAAAAACGAAAGGCTGTGACATCATTGGAAGAGTCAAATAATTGAAATGGAGATGGGCAGGCAGAGATAGCGAGGCGATGGGATGACATATGGATCAAGACAATCCTGGAGTGGATACCGCTTGATCGCAAACGCCAGCGAAGAAGACCGAAAGCACGATGGACTGATGACATCGTTAAGTATATTGGACCCGAGTGTCAGAGGAAAGCCCAGGCCTAGAATATATATATATATATATATATATATATATATATATATATATATATATATATATATATATAGATATATATATATATATATATATATATATAATATATACTATATATATATATATAGATATATAGTATATATATATATATATATATATATATATATATATATATATATATATATATATATATATATATATATATATATATATATATATATATATATATATATATATGCAGGTTAACAATATATTTAGAGATTTCACCCGCCTCTGGTATTTATCACCTAGAAGGAAGTAGTGCGAAGCACTTGTCCCACCCCCATCTGTCAGCCAAACAGCGGAAACACCAAGGCAGAGAAGATAACGGTTTTGGGAGTAGCGGAAACCTTATCCCATCTACCAGCAGTGCAGTTTCGGGATTATTTTAGAAAATAACCTCGGGTGGAAAGAGGGTCATTTGGTCCGACTTTCCAATAATTAATAATTTTAATTTCAATTTCATTTCATTTACTACATCCCCCATTATTTAACTGTACATGTTGCTTTTGGTCACCGATACAAAACCTGTTTTCTTTAAATTAATTTTTAGATTTCCCTCAAAATATTATTCGAACATTTTCATTGTATTCACGTTTTTTTGATATCATATTAAGGACTTGATCATCGACATAGTGCAGTCTGAATATAGTCTAATCTCCCACACGTATTCAAATTCCACTGTATTTTTAACACATGTTATATTTGTCTACATTTCTTTTGATGGTCTTTATTATAACAATATCAACTTCTTTAACCATACTAAACATTCTTTAGTCCAATGAGACAACAGTAGTTGAGTGTCACCATACACCCAACCGTTGGGTTCCACAATCTCATGTGGAACACACAACAACCTGCGTCTCCGCCATAATGAGCATTTTGGACCCAGTCCAACGTCCGACGGGAGGTCGGCCAAACATTGGTTCTTGGCTGTGGGATAGGGTCTCCTGATTCTTGATGGGGGGAGCATATGTAGGTACCCTGAAGAGTCTAAACATCAAGAGGCGAAACATATGCCCTGCAGTTGAAGGGATGGGTGGGGGCTCGTCGCCAGTCATCAATCACAAAAATGTTCATATATATATATATATATATATATATATATATATATATATATATATATATATATATATATATATATATATATATATATATATATTATATTGAACTACTTACTGCTAAATTTTCAACTAATAGAGATATTTGACCATCCACCATCGAGTGATCATTGATGAGCGAGTAGTCATTTAAACCGCATTTGAAACCAGTAACAGGAAATGTAATATTAACTTTTTGAGCAATTGTTAGTGATTAAATACCTATTAGAAGCAGTCCTAAATTCTCATTCATTATCTTCTCTGTCCTATAGATAGCACTTTTAATAGCTAAACATTTTAACATTTTCTAATTTGAAGAAGTTAATTTTTGACCTCGACTAATGACGTGACCAATATTTTAACAATCGTTGACGATATTAGTGTTAACTATCTATATGTTCTCTATAATATGGAAAGTGGATAGCAACTATTGAAAGTGGGATTTTTATTAACCTCTTAAAAAAAATAACGTCAAGTCATATCTCCGATAATCAAGTCAAGAATTGTATTATGAGAAAAATCTGCATGACCTATATATTTATTAAAAAATGTTTGTATTTAATCTATCTTTAACTTGAACACGATACTCAATATGGAACTGCTTAAAAAGTTTTGTCTAATTCAAAATTCATTTTCAAGTTCATCATTCTAATACAGAGAGAGAGATTATTTTCTTTTATCATATCACGTTTTCTTGTCTTGTTTCTTATTTCTAAC